>JAGFNQ010003084.1:125796-242164 GCA_024364735.1 Boesenbergia rotunda | reverse complement strand
CACTTAACTCACCTTAAGATATGGGGTTGTCCTGCTTATGTGAAGCGGGTTGTATCAGACAAATTGGATGCTAAGTCTGATAAATGTCTATTTATTGGATACCCTAAGGAAACGAAGGGTTACCAATTCTATCATCCCTTGGAACAAAAGGTGTTTGTTTCAAGGCATGCTGTATTTCTAGAGAAAGAGTTTCTTTTGCAAGAAAACAGTGGGAGTGGGATTGAACTTGATGAAGTTCAAGAAACTCCAATAGACATCACAGAGACACCTAGTCTAGGCCCACAACCGATAATTCATAGTGATGAGCTATCAGTTGAACCTAAAACTACACCTCCTCTTCGTAGATCTGATAGGACACGCAACATTCCAGAGAGATACGGATTTCTCGTAAGTGAATCGAACGATGTGTTGCTCATTGGCGATGACGAACCTATCAGTTATGAAGATGTTCTGAAAAATTCAGAAAGGGACAAATGGCTTGAGGCCATGAAGTCGGAAATGGATTCCATGTATGAAAATCAAGTATGGGACTTGGTTAACCCACCTGAAGGGATTAAACCCATAGGGTGCAAGTGGGTTTTCAAGAAGAAAACCGACATGGAAGGTAATGTTGTTACCTTTAAGGCTAGATTAGTGGCAAAAGGATATCGTCAAAAACAAGGAGTTGATTATGACGAAACCTATTCGCCAGTAGCTATGCTTAAATCCATTCGGATGCTCCTAGCCATAGCAGCTCATTATGATTATGAGATATGGCAAATGGATGTGAAAACAGCTTTCCTTAATGGAAACCTACTTGAGGATGTATACATGATACAACCTGAAGGTTTCACATCGGTTGATAAAACCAAGGTATGCAAGCTTCGACGATCCATATATGGACTAAAGCAAGCATCTAGGAGCTGGAACATCCGTTTTGATGAGACAATCAAAGAGTTTGATTTCTCACAAAATCCTGACGAACCTTGTGTGTACAAGAAGGTTAGTGGGAGTGCAGTCGTATTCCTAGTATTATATGTCGATGACATCTTACTTATAGGAAACGATATATCGTTTTACAGACAGTTAAGATTTGGTTGTCCAAAACTTTCTCCATGAAAGACCTGGGAGAAGCAACCTATATCCTTGGGATTAGAATCTATAGAGATAGATCAAAACGGTTGCTTGGTCTTTCGCAGTCTACATATATAGACCGAGTGCTAAAAGGTTTAGCATGTCGGAATCCAAGAAAGGTTACCTTCCCATCAGGCATGGGATCAACCTTTCGAAGTCTATGTGTCCGCGCACAGAAGACGAGAGGATTAGCATGAATAAGATTCCCTATGCATCCGCAATAGGATCTATCATGTATGCTATGTTATGTACTAGGCCCGATGTATCGTATGCTCTGAGCGTCACGAGCAGATACCAATCTGATCCAGGAATGGATCATTGGGCGGCTGTTAAGACAATCCTTAAGTACTTAAGAAGAACTAAGGATGTATTTCTAATATATGGAGAAGGAGATTTGAAAATACGTGGGTATACAGATGCCAGTTTCCAGACAGATAAGGATGACTCCAAATCGCAGTCTGGATACGTATTTACTTTGAATGGAGGCGCAGTAAGTTGGAAGAGTTCCAAACAAGACACTGTAGCGGATTCTACCACGGAAGCGGAATATATCGCAGCTTCGGAAGCAGCAAAGGAAGCAGTCTGGATCAAGAAGTTTGTCTCCGAACTTGGCGTGGTTCCAACCATTGATGAAGCAGTGCCGGTATACTGCGACAACAATAGAGCTATTGCACAAGCAAAGGAACCAAGGTCTCATCAGCGATCCAAACACGTGCTTCGACGCTATCATCTGATCAGAGAGATTATAAGTAGGAATGACATACAAATTGAGAGAGTTCCCACTGAAAGGAATATAGCGGATCCTTTAACTAAGGCCTTGCCTCAAAACAAGTTTGAGGGTCATGTTAGAGCCTATGGTATTGGATACCGTAGCGATTGGCATTAGGCCAAGTGGGAGTTTGTTAGTGATATGAGAGAAGTGTCCTAAGGCAATCGCCTTATGATGTAACATTTATTTTTAATAAATGATAATTCACTATTTGAGTATACATGTTTTGTGTATTTGATTGGGATCTTGAACTCATCTACTGAATGTCCGCAATACAACTCACAGCATAAGAGAATTTGTGATGGGATCACAACTAGTGATTATCTCTAATGTGCAATTGTGAAGTATTGAAATTATCCCTAGTCGATGAATTGATAAAAACAGACACTATCAATTCTGTTGAGACTAGCATGGGTTATTCTCTAATCAGCTGATTCTCACTGGCTGGTGACATTGGGATGTCCGGAGATAAACATGGATGCTAGTTAAGGGAACTAGTTCATTGGAGTGACTAGCTGTAAGACTTCATATGGGAATCTACATGTAGATATGTCAATGAAGATCTTACTGCGGCTTAAGTGCGATGTTCCTTTGACTTGCGGTGTTCAAGTCATCTTGGTCATGGAGACTTATACTTTGACATCTTAAGCAAGCATCTCCAAGGAGGTGTGGACCCAGGATGATTGGGTATAAGCCGAAGTGCCCGAAGATGTTTGAACAGCCTACAAGGATTCACCACTCCTTGCGAGGAGATGTATACCCAGGCCTATCGTCGGATTGTTACTCAAAGCCTCTGGCCAGAGCATATCATGTTAAGAGTGCGAGTCTCTTAAATACATGAGAGTAATTAGAAATCCAAAGGACGAGGAAGACACTACTTGGGCTAGGTGTGACGTAGTCAGCCTAGTGGGGACTGACACCATAGACCGTGTCCTGAACCAAGTGGGTATAAGGTGGTGAAGGGAATGAGGCACGATTCATTAGAGCTGCTGAAGGGTTTCAGAATAATTTCTTCTGGGGTCAAACCGTTGATCTTTCGATTAATTGGGGATCATGATGTACTACTAGGTGTCACTCATGATCGATCTATAATTAATGGGTTAATTATAGACGGCCAACATAAATCGAAAGCCTATTTAGTCACACGCAATACGAGTAATCCGAGGGATTTAAAACGAGTTGAAAATTGGATTTTCCGATCAAGAGAAACGAGTCGAATCTGAGTTAATCAGAGGCGCAATGGAAGCTAAAAATGGCTAAGTCTTTTGAAGGCTTTTTGGGCGAATTAAATGAGTTTAATTCGCGACCGGTTCGGGTCGGTTTGGGCCGGCCAAAGAGGGTGTTAACCCTCTTTGGGTGGCCGGCCAATAAAGGAGAATAAACCAAGTTTATTTTGGTTTAATTAATAAAATAAATCTAGCGCGATTTATTTTATAAATTATGGATAAATAAATTTGTATAAAGAAATTTATATAAATAAAATTTATAGAACTTTATTCTTTTATGGAAGATTAAAATAATCCATGAATTGGTTTATTTTAATTTTATAAAATCAATTATGAATTGATTTATCCATAATAAGAAAGTTTATAAATTTCTTATAAAATTTATTCCATAATTTAAAGAGAAGAAGAATTAGTTTTTATTATAAATTAGTTTATAATAAAGACTTGGTTTAAACGGAATAATTAGTTAAGAAAATTTATAGGATAAATTTCTTATAACTAATTCCGTTTAGAGAGAGACTTAGCAAAGAGTTGCTACTATATAAAGGAACCAAAGGCTAGCCCTTTAGATCAATCAATTAATCAAGAGATTAATTAGAGCTCTCCCTCTCTCTCTTTTAATCTCTTCTCCTCTCCCTCTCCCTCTCTTGCCTAGGGCCGGCGCCCATTCTTGTGAATTAGGGCCGGCGAACCAAGCCTTCATCCAAGGGGTGAAGTTGGCGTGAGCAACCAAGAAGAAGGAGAACCCGAAAACGAAGAAGAAGAAGCGGATAGCGACTCCTCTCTTCCGGAATACGATTCCGTTACTTCGTTGGTTAGTTTTTCCATTATTTCTGTTGTCCTTCTAGTTGTGCCTTCCGAGAATCTAGTAGTTCTCGTCGGCACAAAACTCGTGACTTTGTGAAGTCATCCCGAAGAGAACTCGGCGTGGACGCGAATAGAGGCGGAGCTTCCAAGGGACGCTACGGTTGGATCTCGTCCCTTACTTCGAGTTACGAGAGGTACTTAGTAAAATAGTTTACTTTTCGCAAAGTTTTATTTTATGATTATGTCAACACACCATAAGATTGCATGCTAGATACGAAGTTAAAATAATTTAGGAAATTATTTTATGCAAACTCTTCCGCAGCACGTAAAAATTTTAAATTTTACGAACTCGTATCCTTGTCGACATGCACCCGGTCCCAACAAGTATCACATAATTGACTTATGCTAAGCAAGTTAAATTTAAAATCTTCAACCAAAAGCACCTTTTTAATAACAAAGTCAGATTTGAGTTCAATGTTACCTGACCCAATCACTTTGCGCGTAGCATTATTGCCAAATGCTACTGAGCCTAGGTTCTTGAACTTGAGTTTGGTGAATTTCAATTTATCCCCAGTCATGTGTCTGGAGCACCCGCTATCCAACATCCATTGGTCCAAATCTTTATGTTCCTACACATAAAGAGTTTTGTTGATTTGGATCCAATTAGAATTAAGGATAGCTTAAATTGATTTTCACAACCTAGTCTTTCTCATCCAATCTAGAGTTATCAATCACGTTAGCCTTATGGGTTTTTGTGAGACAAGTTTTGAATAGAAGTAAGAAGTTATTTTGAAAAATCATGATTAATTTTGAAAAAGTTAAATTAATTTTGAAAATAATTGGTTTTGAATTATTTTGAAAAAGAGTGTTTGAATCTACGATTAACTAAAAATTTATGTTAGATTCGAATTTGACAAAGAGTAAATTGAATTTGAATTTCAAAAATTGGCTTCCAGGTCTTGGCGAGGCACTAGGCCTTCTTTGGCCGTAGCCTTATTGGATCATCAACCCTTTCCTTGACAAAGCCTTTTAATGAAATTTCATTTTCAAAATTACTTTTTGAAAAATTCTGGTCTAACTAGTTTGGGTCTTGGATCGATAGCTTCGGCTAGTTCCACCAGTCTAAAGAGACCAAGTAGTGTATACTTGACCTTATTAGAAAAGGCTTCCCTAACGTACTATCATCTCACCGCCACCCAATACTATGTTGTTCAAATTTCAGTTAATTGGTTTAGTCCTTAGTCTAACCAGTCCTAGGTCTAAGCATGGTGAATTGCAGAAAATAAATAGACAAGCAATCATGCAATTTTAAACAAGAAAAGAAATTTATTTAATTATAAAGATTGTTTTTAAGTTGGCTCCCCCTGGACTAAAGCCACGATAATGGTTCGGCAAGATGTGAATCTTGTCCTTGGGGATCCAATACTGATTTGATCCAGTTTGGTTGTTCAGGCAAAGTTTGGGTACCGATGACTGAACTTTAGGTCTAGACTGATTCAGTACAACATAGTATGACCTTTGTCTTGCCTTGGTTCGATAGCCTAACCCGGATCGATTTAGAACCGACTTCTATTTTCCAAGGATCATGTCAAGACCCTTGGAACCAGAAGTGAATCGTTCTAATGCTGCTCTAAGGTCCTTGATTTGAGTTTTCAAGGAGGAGTTCTCTTTCTCATGTTTTTCAACTTGAGTACAGGTTCCTTCTTGAACCTTCTCAGTTAAGGATCTAGAGTCAGCTCCCTCTTTCAGGAGTTTTACTTCCTGTCGGAGGGACTCGACTCGGATTTTGGCTTTCGCCAAGTCGCGAGATAGATAGGAAATTAATTCAGATAATTGAATTCTAGAAAATCCACTTACAGTGATTTTGCCGTCCTCTGAAAATGTGAGCTTTCCGTCGTCCGGCTTTGATTCTGATCCGGTCTCAATTTCTTCCGAAGCAGTTAGGGCGAGCAGGTTTGACTGTGGGGCCTCTTCTTCTTCTTCGGAGGAAGATTCGTCCCACGTTGCCTGAAGGGCCTTCTTCCTTCTTGTCTTCTTGGCTTCTTTCAGATTAGGGCATTCCGATTTGAAATGTCCCTTCTTGTTGCATTCGAAGCAGATCACACTTGATTTGTTCTTGGATGGTTCAGCCGGATCCTCCTTCTTTCGGCAGACTTTTCTTCTGTTGGACTGATTCTTCAATTCCTTGTACTAGTTCCGGGCAAGCCGTACCAGCTTGGGTCGATCCCCTTCGCTGTCTTCTGAGTCTGAGTCTGAGTCAGACTCGGGTGCAGGTTGAGGCTTCTTCTTAACCATTTTTCCTGTCTTGCCTGCAACAAAAGCAATGCCTTTCTTGGCCAGGGTGCAGTTAGTCTGCTCATGTAATTCAAGTTCGGAAAATAACTCATCTAATTTGATTTTAGAAAGATCCCTTGAAACTTTGTACGCATCTACCATAGATGCCCACAAAGTATTTCTCGGGAAAGTGTTAAGAGTATACCTGATCAGGTCACGGTTCTCTATCTTGTGACTGATTGTGTGTAGACCGTTCATCAACTCCTGAATTCTGGCGTGGAGCTGAGCTGCAGATTCGCTGTCGTTCATCTTGATTGTGTACAACTTGTTTAGTAGTAGGTCCCTCTTGCTGATTCGGGTGTCAGAGGTTCCTTCGTGCAACTCAATTAACTTACCCCAGAGTTCCTTTGCACTGTTGAATGGTCCCACCCGGTTCATCTCTTCTTTGGTTAGGCCGCATTGGAGTGTTTGAGTCGCTTTAGCATCAACCTCGATCTTTCTTTTTAGTGTGGTATCCCATTCGGTGTAAGATTGTGGCACTCCTTCAGCGTTTCTTGGGATTTCCAATCCAGATTGGATAATTATCCACATGTCCACCTGAGTTTTCAGGTGGACTTCCATCCGACTCTTCCAGTAGGAGAAATCCTCCTCACTGAAGAGTGGTGGTCTGGCTGTACTGAACCCTTTTTGCATGGCCATTTAGATGTTCTGAAATAAAATTGAAACAACTGTCCCAAGATTTGGTCTTGGATTAGCAGTGTGGGAAGAAGATATGTATATATAAAAAATTATCGAGTGGTGTTGCACCAACCTCGATTAACGATAAAAATTCGATCGAAAAAAGAAATTGAAAATTTCGAAGAAGAATCCGAAAAACTCCCAAATTGGTGGTTGCACCAAATTTGAGCTTCCCCGCTCTGATACCCCTTGTTGGATCGAGTAAACACGATAAAGGGGGGGGGGATGAATATCATGAAAACGTTTTCGGATAAAACTAAGAGAATGCGTAGCGGATTTAAAACAAAATTCACAGAGAACACAAGTACTTTTACTTGGTTCGGAGTCGTGGTCGGCTCCTACTCCAAGACCCACGGTCCTTGACCGTTTACTGCGGGCAATTCTATATTTGAGCAAAAGATTACAGAGTTTGATACAGAATTATTGCAGTAATTAAACAAGTATGCTTCTCGTTACCGACGCCCGGTGTAGATTGTACTTTGGTTCAGAGGGTCATCGTTGGCGCTAGAATCTCGAGATCGGAGTTTTCCGGAGCAGAGCGCTTGAACGAAGAGCGTAGAGGCATTGGAAGATTGATGTTCTGAAGCCTTGGGGTCGAGCCCCTTTTATAGTGCTCCTGGGGGCGCCCTGGACGCTGGGGGCACCTGACACGTGCCTTCGGATCCGAGAAATCTCATCCGCAGCTCGGTCAGCGCTTATCCCTCCATAATCGGCCTCGGAGCTGACGGGGGCGCCCGGGACACTGGGGGCGCCCCGGTTGACTTAGTCTGTTGGCTTCGTGGCTGAGTTTGCTTCGATCACAATTTGGCTTGGACCCAGGGCGCCCGAGACATCCAGGGCGCCCGGGACCTTCAGGGCGCCCGGGACCATCAGGGCGCCTGGCCCAGTAAGCTTTCGAAGCGATTCTTGCTTAACTGCTCGTGTGGCTTTGACCTTGGGCGCCTGGGACCTCCCGGGCGCCTAGCCCAGCTGCCGCCCCTCTCCTTTGGGGCGTTCTGAGTTGCAAAAACACATTCCTTTGGTCCCTGAATCCAATGTTAGTTCCACAACAAACAAGGCAAGAATGTTAGTTAGTTTGTACAGCCGTAGCTGTCTTGGTTCTGACTTCAGGTCTCCCAAATGGAACCCTAGGTCGAACCGACGCCTACTGTTCCCTCAACGGGGAACGCGTCCTCACCTACTCCTCTCAGGAGAGTTTACCTTTTGCCAACCTGCTCCTCCGGTTGGACTTTTGCTCGATGCACCTGACCAGGTCTTCGTGCCCACCTTCCGAGCAGGTCTTCGGTGCCCAGCTCCTTGCCAGGGCTTCGTGCCCAGTCCTCGACCAGGACTTTGTGCCTACCTTCCGAGCAGGTCTTCGGTGCCCAGCTCCTTGCCAGGGCTTCGTGCCCAGTCCTCGACCAGGACTTCGTGCCTAGTGTACCTAGGGCTTCTTTCCTGCACACTTAGTAAACGTATTAGATACAAATAACATCTTAACTTCTGAACCCTTTGTCATTATCAAAACCCAGGTTTGACTTAGGTGCTACCTACACCAATAATCAATATCATAGCGCATTGCTCTCTCCCTCATCAACTTCACATAAGTATGTCCCGGTGGTCGGAGACGATTAAGGTGCAAAATCCACTCTCGGGGTGAATTGCTACAAGTCAAAGTAAGCTCAACTTCTCCCACTATATGCTCTTTGGAAGTCCTTTCGGGAGGTTGGAGGCTATTTAGTTGGACCACCCACTCAAGAAGCCTACGGCACCCTGCAAAATCATAAGAAAGAAATACCTCCCGCACGCATGCAGGGTAAGAAAGAAATGAAATACAATCAGTCTCTACATAAAATGTATCAAGAAATGCATCACATCCAATAAAATCAACCTTAGGTACCTCTATGAGTTTTCCTAAAAAATTAGGAGAAGTACTTATCTTGTCGTGCTGAAAAATACCTGAAGATTCCACAAGAGTGGATGTAACTATGGCCTCCTCCTGGTCAAGTAAAGGCTCCACCTCAGGCTCAGGTTCTGGTGGACATACAACTAAAAGAGGTGATTCTTAGGTCCTTGCTTCCACCATGCAAGTCCCTATACTTTCAGGCAAATAAGCACTCTCCAAATATTCTGGCAATGGTTTCAACTCTTTCTGTGACTGCTCGGTAGGTATGGGTGATCCCTGGGGCTCAGTATAATCCCCTACACTCTCACACCTATCCTCTGAATCTCCTGATATATCAATTAATTTAGGCGATTCCTGGGGCTCAGTGCAATCCCCTACACCTATAGAATCATCTCCAATTGCAAGTGAATCAGATATAATCTTCAAATCAGTCTCCTCTGTAGCTAATGCATCCTCAGCCTCATCTGAGCTAAAATATCCTCTGTGAGCACCAAATGAAACTTTATCAGCAAATAAATCTGCATCAACAAACTCATCTAAAATATCCATGCTCATGATAGAATTATCCTCTCTGGGGTGCTGTGGAAAGGGTAAAGGGTCCTTTGGTTCCTCCACTTGAGCTGAAATTTTCGGAATTGAATCTTGAGCAGGAATTTCTTTTGGAGTAGCTGCTGATTGTGCCCTGTTTTTGCTGATTTCTTCTTCTTCTTCCACCAAAATTGCAAGATCAATTGAAGAAGGACTTAGGCTTGAACTAGGGTCATTTTCAACTGATGTAGACACCATTTTGGGGCTGATCTGAGTTGGAAAATAAGCTACTGGAATTTTTTCAAAAAAATCAGCCCTTCGAGTGTTTGAACTTGAAGCTACGCTCCCACTCCTCAAAGTTATTGTACTAATATTTCCTTTAGGATTAGAAGTTGCTTGTGAAGGTAATTGACTCGATCCTTGGATTTGCATTTGATTCATTCCACTAGCTAGTCGTCCAATGTGTCTTTCAATGTTTTGAAGAGTGGAATCATTCTTTTGTTGTCCTTGTTGTTGTAAAATTTGCTGTTGTTGTAGAATTTGTTGCATAATCTCCTCAAGCATTTGTTGTTGTGCATTAAACTCACTAGAGTTCCCAAAGTCTCCTTGATTGGTATGAAACTCTTGTTGCCCTTGAAATGAAGCATTAGGTTGCTGAAAATTATGAGTAGGCTGTGAATTCTGAAAATGAAGTTGTTGGGGTTGGTCAAATGAGTAATTGGGTTGTTGAAATTGTAGAAAATTGGTTTGATAACAAGGTGGATGTTGCTGGAAATTATGGCTCTGAAAATTCTGATTTTGAGGCTAAAATTGTTGGGGTTGAAAATTCTGATTTTGAAACTGAAAATTCTGATGGTATGGTTGGAAAGATTGCTGGAAATTCTGTATTTGTTGAAACCCTTGCTGAAATTGTTGAAGTTGAAGCTGAAATTGTTGATTACTTTGTTGAAAATTTTGATAAGGCTGCTAGAATGGTTGAAAAGGCTGATTATCTTGCTGAATTGTGAATAGGGTTGCTAAAAATTCTGAAAATGCTGCTGAAAATTCTAAAAATACTGATGTTCGGCCATGGAACTGCTTGAATGAGTAGAAAAGTTTTCAATAGCTTCTGAAACTCTTCCTTGAGTTTTTTCTAGCTCTGAATGTTCTCTCAACCTCAGGATCAAAATTAACAATATCACCACCTGCAGTCCTGATCATAAAACCAACAAAATGACAGCAAATGTATATAGAAAGATAAAACAAATGAAATAGACTCAAAGAATATGAAATTAAGTACACGCTCAAATTAAACAAACTCAACTAGTGTATTCCCCGGCAACGATGCCAAAAATTTGAATGGTAGCCCAATAATGAGTGTCACGAACGAGCCTCAAATTTAGATATTTATAAGTTGAAAACCCTTAGCTCACAAAATTAAATGTAGTATAGGGGTCTCAAGTCGTATTTTTCCAAGGACTAGTTTAGGATGTTTAATTCAAGCTTGAATTTGTCGTTTAATGTTTTGGGTTTTCAATTAAAATGGGGGTTTGTTCTGCAATAAGGAATGAAAATATAGTTTGAAATGAAATAGGCTTAGCAAAAGCAGAAACGAGTTAGGAAATTGCGGAAACTACACTTAACCTATTTGACAACTAAGCAATTAAATTCAAAACGATGGAATTGAAATTTAAGAACTAAAATTGAATGCATGGAACTAATTGCAGGATAGTAAAAACTAAAACAAAGTAAGCTAAAGAAACTTAACTGAAGTGTAAATTGATACAAACCGAAACAACTTGAAGAAATAAGTGTTTAGAACCAAATTTTCCCTAAATTGAACATCAAATCAGTTCCTTGTCAAAATTTCCTCTTGCCGTCACACAAAAATCCAGCTAGAAACCCTCTAGCTCGAAAACCAACGAAGAACCACTCCCGAGATCAATTTGCAATTGACTTGAGTGTATTGGTCTTCCTGATCAGTCACTGGATCGATCAGGACTCCTTCTGATCAGATTGGAGACCGATCAGAAGAGTCTCTGTCTGATTGCAGAGAACGATCAGAAACTGGAATCTGTCCCCGATCTCTTCCTTCTCGATTGGCTGGATGATGATCGAGCTCAGAAACTCTCAGAAGCCTTCAGAGAACCCCTCTACTTGCTTCAACAGCTCCGGACAATGGAAACCAACGATCAACAAAGATCGATCGGCAGGAACAGCAGCTCCAGCAAAACCCTCACCTGATGCTTTCCAGAGACCAATTTTGATTAGCAAAACTAAACAGAAATTATACCTCGATGATTCAAAACCTTGAGAAGAAATGGATCTGATGTTGGTCGCGCGATCGGAGAAGAAAACTTGAAGAAAAACGATGAACAGAGAAGAAACTGATGAACTCGCGACGCTGCGACGACTGATCTGGGGAGAGAAATTTCTGCTTTTACTTAATTCCCATAAAAAATGAACGATTGTGATCATCCTTGCTTCATCCAACGGTCAGATTTCCTCGGATTGAGCCCAAACCTTCCAGATCTCCATCAATGGTCAGGATCTGTTCTCCCTAGCTCGGATCGATCAAATATGCAACGGATGGCCCAAATCTCCCTGCCTCTTGAATGGATAGTTTAGACTTCTCTTAAGCTTGATCCAACGGTCAGATGACTTCTAATTGAGACCAAAACTTCATATTTTGATTTATAGTCTTGATTAACTCTATTTTAAGCTCAGATTGATCAGAAGCTGACAGATGGCTCAGATCTCACCGTTTCTTGATTGGACGACCCACATTCTTCCAATGCTTGATCATCATGATCCAAATCCAATTCTGACTCAAACTCGATCTAATCTGATCTAGGTCCATGATCATTCAAAGCCTACAAAATTAGATTCAAATTTTAATGCCACAATATCTCAAATATAGAAAGAATTGCATCCAAAAGCTAAAATAGCAATAATTCATGGAACCTAGTGTAAATACAAGATTAAGCATGTAAAAAGGGATCAAAACATGGATTTGAGAGCCTAAATTGATTAACAAAATGATAATTATCAGGCGCCTGACCCATTGAGGCGCCTATTTTATTAGGGCGCCCTGGTTAATGGGGGCGCCTAGCAGCCAGGCTTCCAACCCTGTTGTGTATTTGTTTGCCTGCTTTGTCTTTAATTTTAGGTACCTGCAAGATACATAAATACAAGGCAAACATATGTATATCCTTAGCCTTAAGGGTTTGGTTCGGACTTCGGATTTCCGCGAAACCCTAGGTCGAACCGATGCCTAAGTTCCTATCCCCGGGAACGTGCCTTTCACCTACTCCTCTCAGGAGACGATTGCTACCCGGCCCATCCGGTTGGACTTTTGACCAGCTTTACTCACCAAGACTTTTGCCCAATCCTACGACTAGGACATATTGCCTAGCGTCACTCACCAGGTCTTAGTGCCCAACTTCACTCTCCAGGTCTTAGGTGCCCAGCCCTCGGCCAGGACTTAGTGCCCAATTCCACGAACCAGGACTTAGTGCCCAACCCTCGGTCAGGTCTTAGGTGCCCAGTCCTTGGCTAGGACTTAGTGCCCAATTCCACGAACCAGGACTTAGTGCCTAACCCTCGGTCAGGTCTTAGGTGCCCAACCCTCGGCCAGGGCTTAGTGCCTAGGTTAACTAGGACTTTTCATCACTTTGGTCCAGTTTTCTTGACTACCCTTCCCTTGTTCAATGTATCACTGACTTAAGCATATTGTCAAACATTGAAATACTTAGAGGAGGACATCACTGATGCATCTTGCACCAACACCTTTTTCATCACAAACAAAACAAGAGAACCCCATGAAGATACACTAGGTCGGATAATTTCTCTGTCCAATAATTCCTGCAACTGGACCTTCAGCTCATCTAACTCTTTTGGTGGCATACGGTATGGAGCTTTTGATGCCGGCGCAGTCCCCGGAATCAGCTCGATAGCGAACTCCACTTGCCTTCTGGGAGGCAAACCCGGTAGCTCATCTGGAAACTCTCGAATAACTGGAACATCCTATTAGATCGTGACATACAAGCTAGGGGGGGTGAATAGCTTCTTTCAATTCGTTCTTCCTACAATCGTTAGTGCGCAAGAGGAATATACTAAACAAAGACAAAACTAACGAAAGGAACACACCTATTTACGTGGTTCGGAGATAAAACTCCTACTCCATGGCTGCCCGTAAGGTGGGTGATCCCTAATTCGTCGGTGGATGATTCCCCGGAGCACCTCCGGCTAGATCTCGTAGCTCCTTGTGGATGAAGAAACCTCACCACAATCTTTGGACACTACCTTAGCACAATAGACTGCTAACCAGCTCTATCCAAGCAGGTTTCATCAAGAAAGGAAAGCCTGAAACGAGCTCCCTTAAATAGAGCTCGAGTTCTGATATGACCGCTACCAGTCGACTGCCTCTGGTCACACCCAGATTCGACCATTGCGCCTAACGTTTGAATCTCCAACCATTACCAGTCGACTGCCCCCATAGCAGTCGACTGGTCCTTCCCTAAGCCTAGGGTTACCCTTCTTGAGTACATTTCTCTTCGCACTCGAACCCTCCCGGCTTAGTTCCCGAGTACAAACACTCACACTCGGACCCTCATGACCTGGTTGACTCTTCAATCAGCAGTCTCGATCTGTTGCCTTCACGCCCTCTTCATCTTCGGCTCTCATCCCTCGGATGCGCATGCAAGCCCTCGGCTTGCCTCCATGCCACCCTTCACGCATGCCTCGAAGTCCGCATGCCTCTACTCATCGTATCTGCTCCAGCAGCCCCGATCTGTCGCCTTCAAGCCCTCTTCGACTTTGGCCCTCATCCCTCGGATACGCACACAAGCCCGTGGCTTGCCTCCATGCCATCCTTCACATACTCCTCGAAGTCCGCTTCCCTCGACTCATCGTACCTGCTTTGTCCATGGTCCCTCGGATGTGCACGCAAGCCCATGGCTTGCCTCCATGCCACCCTTCATCCGAAGACATCCAACCAAGTCTATGTGTACCTGCAAACCTACACACTCACATACACATATTAGAACACAATAAAATCCTAACTTAACCATATTGGCACACACATTAAAGCCCATGATCCTCCAGATCATACCCGGGTCGATTGCCCCAACAATCTCCCCCTTTTTGATGTGTGACAATATATTTAAGTTAGGCAAACAAAAATAATAATAGCAATTGAAAATTAACAGTATAGCAAACAAGAGGCAACCTCTCCCTTAACCTATGCCCTCTCCCAATTTCAATTCTCACAACCAACACCAAGTTAAGTTCTACCCAACTTAACACCATAACACCAAGTTAAGTCCTACCCAACTTAACACCACAAGTTTTCTCATGTCAAGTTAAACCTAACTTAACACTATAAATTCTCCCCCTTTGACACCATCAAAAAGATTGCCCCAACCAATCCTAACCCCAATGCCAAAAGAACTCACTTTATTTCTGAAAAACCCCTCAGAAATCACCAAACAGCCTTATCAGTCGACTGCCCCTGGGGCAGTTGACTGGCCTGTGAAATTCACAAATTTCTTGAGACATCAGTTGACTGCCCCCAGGACAGTCGACGATACAGTCTCAACTTGAAATCCCAATCGAATTTCAGAAACCTGTTGAAAATTCTACAAAATTCAAAAAATATAGAATTTTGCAAACATATTCGTTAGGATATAACCTACCCTAGAAAAATATGGTTTCTTCAAAAATACCAAATATGCTTGACTTTTGGTACAAACCCCACTTCTTTCAAAACGTATCAATAAGTATCAACTCTCAAGGCTTCTTGTGATTTTATATGTTTGCCAAGCCTTACCTAGACCATTTCAAACCTAGAATTGTTTCCGAATCTTCTTTTTCTTTATAAATTTTCAATATGATAAGACCTCCCCCCGTTTATCTCTTAGCCCTAGACATTCATGCATTTATCAAATTTTTCTTATATATCATGACATTAATAAAGCATTACTTCAATTATCAACTTATGAACTGAAATAAAGGCAATATAGAACATCAATTCAAGGTTTCATACATACTTTAAAATCAAGTATAAAGAAAGTCATACGGGTCGTAGCCCCAAAGTAGTTAAGTGTTACAATGCCACAAGAGGTGTTTGAGAGACAAAACATACATCCAAGTAAAACACTCTCAACACTAAAATCAATCAAACCAACCGAAACTACTCGTCATTGCCTGGAGGAGGAGGGACCTGATATATGAGGTGCCATTGTTGCATCATGTCGTACATCTCGTCCTGTCGCAGCTGAAACCTTTGAAAGGTCTCTGTGAGCCCATGGACCTCCCCCTGAATAGCAGTCTGTACCTGCTGAAACCCCATCTACTGCTGCTGAAACACGTGGAAGTCCTTCCGGAGGCTGTGAACCTCAGACTAGAGCTGGGAGAACTGCTCTTGTGTAACTCCTCCAGCGGGCTCCTCCTCAGAACTGGACGAATCAGAGCGCTGTCTCCAGACTATCTCCCCCTGTCGGCACTCAATCCCTGCCAAGGACAGTTGTCGTGCTCCAATCTGATCATAGTCCTTGGACAGATGACGTACCTGACCTCTAGTCATGCAAATACCTCTAGACTCGAAAAACTCTGTTAGGACATGACAAAAGGGCATGTAGACCTTACCATTGACACTATATGAAAAGTGAATAATGGATGCAAAGACATGTAGGGTGACATCAATATCTAATCGTCTCTCCAGTGCATACATCATTACCAAGTGAGGAAATCGAATCATCGACCTCCCCTTGGTAACAATGGGCAAGATGCAATCTAACACAACCTTATACAACACGTTATTGGTTGGACCCATGCGCTTAGCCTCAAAAAGGCGCTGTGTAGAAACTCGACGTCTCGCAAAATAATGAAAATGAATCTGGTCCAGGGTCACACCAGGAAAGGTAAAAGGGTCGATAATTTTCGAAAAATAGGTAAATGCATTGCTGGAGGCCCTACAACCTAGAAATGATCCTAAGATTGCAAGTGTGAAGGGAATAGTCTCTCCTGCCACTAGGGACTCATAAGTCCCATTATCCGAATCAATGCATGTATGGTTGGCGTAAAATTCCTTACACATGTCAATGTTGACAACAAACTAATTTTGCTAGACCAAAGTGGGTAATCATCTCCGAAATATGAGGAGTCTTTTCCCGAAAGTATGCCCGGTTGAGATACCGATAATTCATCAAGACAAATTCATTATCCTCAAACCGCCGTAGACACTCCCCGGATCGGAACCGAGGTGTCTCCAGATCTATATGATCTTGCTGAGATGATCCCTCACCCTTTTATCTTTTATGTGCAACCCTAACATAACACATACCAATGCATGTACCCACACGATCCCATAATAAGAGAAAACAAGGAACATCAAGCAAAATAGGCCAAATTAGTTCCAAATCATGACTCAAACAGGAAAAAATCAAATGAAACAAGGTTTTACCATTTTCCCACTCGCTTCATGATGAGGCTTGATGAAGATCGGATTGAGAGAAGAAGTTTTACTAACCCTAGGGTCGGATCTAAGGTGGGAGGAGGCTAGAGAAGTGTTTTTAGGGTTTGAGAGCACCTTAGATCAAGAGAGGAAGTCAGGGAAGAAGAGATCTCGCAGGGGGTGGCACCGAAAACCCTAGGTTCGGCCACCCCCGCGACCTTTTCTATTTAAAAACCACGCAGGGCAGTCGACTGGTAATTTTGAAATCTTATTTTCCAATTTGCACTAGACCAGTCGACTGGTACAGTACCACTCGACTGGTACTCTGATTTCAAGTTTCCAGTCCTAATTTCAAAATGCGTACCTAATTCTACAAATCTCCAAAAAATTTAAAATTTCGTGGAGAGATTTGTGGAACCTATGTTTACTTGGAAAAAATATATTTTCAAACAACCTACTTCGGATCCCAAGATTGACACGAAATTCAAAACTACCTAAATTGTGTTATTAAAACTTATCCAAAAGTTTTAGTTTTGACCTCTCCTTGGTGTATCTTCCTATACTTAATCACAACACATTCCTAGCAGTGATTTATATGGCGTTTACATATTAAACACCAATTTCTATCCAAGATGATCCTATTTTCATCTTTTTCTTCATAAATCTCCTTTTAGTGTGCCAATTCTCTAGGATTAAGACTCAAATAAGTCTTCCAAATCCTTTGGCAGATCCCTAAATCCATCTAATCTTCTTGAAGAAATCCTTCTGAGATCCATTGACCATAGATCTCATTTTGACCTCTAGAGCTCTCCCTTGAGCTCTTAGCCCTAGTCACCTCCTTAGGTGACTTATCTACAAAGGCAAGACCACATCGGTGTACCTCTGGTGCTTCTTGACCTTCAACTCTTACTTTCTTAACTTTCCACACCTTATCCTTGGTGAACTTCATCTTTTTCCCTTTGAATGACTTTTCCTTGTCATTTTTGACTTTTCCTTTGCTATAGTCATATGGCACCTTGTCATATGATTTTTCATTAGCCTTTTTACTAACATTTAACTCCCTAGATTGGTATCCTAGTTCCGACCTACCATTTCTAAGGTGTTGATCATTTGGTATCACACTCAATCCCTTAGACCCTCTAATAAGTCTATCTAGGTTCTTTTCTAATTTATCAAGTTTCGCCCTCAAAACTTGATTTTCCTTCTCTAGGTTTCTAACCTTAGTATCATCATGTCCATTGTGATCATTTCTAGGTCTATCCATTTTTTTAGGCATGTGTCTCCCTTTCTTAGGGTTGATGCCTTGATACTTAAGTCTAGACACCCTAGATTTATCATGAACCATGGATTCTTTAGTATTTTGGCACGCAATAGTATTTCTATTTCTATCATGATACTTGAAACCAAAATTACGCATAGGCAAACAATCATTATTATTTCTAGCATTCATAAAAACATTTGAAGCATAAGTAAAGTTAGGGATTACATCCCTTACCCTTATAGCTCCCCCTTGATGTGAGGTTCTCTTCTTTTTCTCTTTTTTCCATCTTCTTAAATGCTCCATTTTCTTGAGCTCTTCTTTTCTTGGACATTGAGTGTGGTAATGTCCTAGCTCCCCACAAGTGTAGCACCTAATGTGCTTCTTTTCTTTCTTTTCCCTACAGCCCACATTAGATTTTAAATGAATGGGCCCGGGTTTAGGGTTTACCTCCTTTTTACCTAGTAAACACTTGTCCTTGTAGTGACCCTTTTTGTTGCATCCAAAGCATATGATGTGGTCTTTGGTTCTTGCTTTGGTGGAGGTAGGGGCTTCTTCTTACTCCGGTATTAAAGTGGGTCTCCCCTCCCCTTCAATTCTTGAAGTTGAGACCTCTTCTTCTTCCCTTGTTGAAGTGGATGATCTCTCACTATCTTGTGTCACTTCACCTGAGGAGATTGACACTTCTTTTTCTTTTTCCCCCTCTTGGACCATTGAATTGATTTCTTTGGGCTTTTCTACTATTTGAGCTTGTGTAGTGCTCTCATGAACCTCTTCCAACTTATTCCATAACTTATATGCATTTTTATACTCACCTACACCACTCAAAATATTATTAGGTAAAATATTAATCAATATATCGATTACCTTCTCATTTGCCCTAGATTGGGCTTGTTGCTCCTTAGTCCAATATCTAGGTCAGAGCTTTTTCCTATGCTTGTCTCTTGGAATCACGAATGGTTCTTCTAACACCACCATGCACTCCCAATCCATTCCAAGCCAAGTCTTCATTCTTGTCCTCCAATAGTCAAAATCTTTATGATCATATGGAGGTGGAGTGTTGATATCATTACCCAACTTGTCTTCCATCATTATTTCCTCTAGCTTGTGCTCTTTTGGCGGTTATTCCAACAAGAGCGAACCTTCGCTCTGATACCACTTGTTAGATCGTGACCGGCAAGCTAGAGGGGGGGGGTGAATAGCTTCTTTCAATTCGTTCTTCCTACAATCGTTAGTGCGCAAGCGGAATATACTAAACAAAGACAAAACTAACGAAAGGAACACACCTATTTACGTGGTTCGGAGATAAAACTCCTACTCCACGACTGCCCGTAAGGTGGGTGATCCCTAATCCGTCGGTGGATGATTCCCCGGAGTACCTCCGGCTAGATCTCGTAGCTCCTTGTGGGTGGAGAAACCTCACCACAATCTTTGGACACTACCTAAGCATAATAGACTACTAACCAGCTCTATCCAAGCAGGTTTCGTCAAGAAAGAAAAGCCTGAAATGAGCTCCCTCAAATAGAGCTCGAGTTCTGATATGGTTGCTACCAGTCGACTGCCCCTGGGCCAGTCGACTGGTCCCACCCAGATTCGACCGTTGCGCCCAACATTTGAATCTCCAGCCATTACCAGTCGACTGCCCCATAGCAGTCGACTGGTCCTTCCCTAAGCCTAGGGTTACCCTTCTCGAGTACATTTCTCTCCACACTCAAACCCTCCCGACTTAGTTCCCGAGTACAAACACTCACACTTGGACCCTCACAACCTAGTTGATTCTTCAATCAGCAGTCTCGATCTGTTGCCTTCACGCCCTCTTCATCTTCGGCTCCGTCCCTCGGATGCGCACGCAAGCCCTCGACTTGCTTCCATGCCATCCTTCATGCATGCCTTGAAGTCCGCATCCCTCGGCTCATCGTCTCTGCTCCAGTAGCCTCGATCTGTTGCCTTTAAGCCCTCTTCGACTTTGACCCTCATCCCTCGGATACGCACACAAGCCCGCGGCTTGCCTCCATGCCATCCTTCATGTACGCCTCGAAGTCCGCTTCCCTCGGCTTATCGTACCTGCTTTGTCCATGGTCCCTCAGATGCGTACGCAAGCCTACGGCTTGCCTCCATGCCACCCTTCACCTGAAGACATCCAACCAAGTCTATGTGTACCTGCAAACCTGCACACTCACATACACATATTAGAACAGAATAAAACCCTAACTTAACCATACTGACACACACATCAAAGCCCATGATCCTCCAGATCATACCCGGGCCGATTGCCCCAACACATCCGAGAGCTGGGTGCTACTGCTACCTTCGGTACTGATCAGCGATAACAGAAACCCTTGACAACCACGCGATAGGAGTCTCTGTGCCTGGAGCGCTGATATAATCGATATACCATCATCCCTGATGCTAGTGAAATTCCACGAGGGTTGGTTCGGGAGCCGAAAAGTGACCACCCTCGTCTGGTAATCAACTGTGGCATGATAAACTGTCAGCCAATCCATTCCAAGGATGATGTCAAACGCCGCCATCTCAAGAACCAATAAGTCGACGATGAGAGTAACAGTACCGAAGTCCAAGGGACACGCTCTGACGTCCTGAGTAATGCTCAAAATCTCTCCGGACGGTAAGGACACTGATAGATGCCGAAGTCTAGTAGTAGGTATCCTGCCTATCTTACTCATAAATATACGAGAAATGAAGGAGTAAGAACTAACAGTATCTACTAATAACTCTGAAGGAAATGAATAAAGATGAACCGTACCACGAAAGACCGATCCATCAGCCCTTTGAGCCTCCTCTCTGGTGACTGCATACACGTGTCCTGTCTTCGGAATTGTGGAAGGCAACAGCAAAATCGACTGAGGCTGCGATACTGAGGGTCCAGCGGTCTGCTGCGGCTGACATACTGCTGGCTGATATACTGTAGGTTGATAGGTTGCAGGCTGATATGGCGGAGGTTGATAGACTGAGTAAGACGGATACTGAGATCCTGAAGTTGAACCCTGAGATGCGGTCGGACTATAAGTGTGCTCGTGCCCATGCATATAACACACGTGTGTTGGTGGAAGAGCTGTCAGCTGTGGACGATATGAATGTGCTGGAGGAGGAGTTGTTTTCTGCTGCCTAACTGAAGTCTGGGCTTTCTGCCCTCCTCTCTGAGACTCTGTCGATCCAAAATGCCCTCCTAGAATTGAGACTCCCGTAGCTACATGTTGTGCCTTCAGCGCACAATTTCTGCTCATATGCCCCGACATTTTGCAATAATAGCAAACCGCTTGCCCCAGCGTACAATCTGCTCTAACATACTCTCGCGATCCACATAGAGCACAATGAGTGCCACTAGCTGCCTTCTTCCGGGTTTGCTGGGAAGATCGAAAATGCCCTGTCGATGACCGTCCCGACTTCTGAGGTCTATCATATGCCTCAGAAGTACCTTGAGCTGACTGGCTCTGACTACCACATTTCTGTCAAGTAATCTACAACTGTTGAGTCTGAGCTGTACCCTGAGTCCGCTGCTTACCCTTCTTTTTGTCTCCGTATATCCTCTTGTTGGTCATCTCAATCAGAAGGGTCTTGTCCAATGCATCTCGATAAGATGTTATGTGTAGGATCACTTGCATTTGCTAGAGGGGGGTGAATAACAAATTCTGAACCCCCTTTCTTCCTACACGGTTAGTTGCACAGCGGAATATACAATAAAAATAATAAAATAAAACTAACCAATGATAATACGGAAGATTTACTTGGTATCCACCCCGGATGGGTGACTAATCCAAGAATCCATCGGTGGATCAATCCCCGGATAACCTCTGGCTATCCCTCGTCGCTCCTTGTGGGTGGAGAAACCTCTCCACAATCTCTTGGACACTATCTGGGCACAAAAGACTACTAACTCACTTTACCCAAGTGAGTTTCGTCAAGAAACTCAGCCACCACGAAGTCCTCTTTAAATAGGACTTTGGCTGAAACCCTCGCCACCAGTCGACTGCTCCCAGGGCAGTCGACTGGTGCCACTGGAATTCGACCGTTGCACCTCAACGTTCGAATTCTCAGCCAGCTCACCAGCCACCTACCAGTCGACTTCTCCCAGAGCAGTCGACTGGTCCCTAGCTAAACCCTTCCTGAGTACAATCACACAGTACTCGTACCCTCACGACTCGACTGTCTCCTCATCCGCAACCTCGACTATTGCCTTCGCGCCCTCTTTATCTTCGGCTGCCGTCCCTCGGATACACGCAAGCCTCCAGCTTGCCTCCATGCCATCCTTCACGCATGCCTCGAAGTCCGTGCCCCTTAGCTCATCGTCCCTGCTCTCCAAGGTCCCTCGGATGCGCACGCAAGCCTCCATGGCACCCTTCACTGTACTGGGGTCGTCTAGTTAAGTCCATATGTGTCACCTATACATCCTGCACACTCAACATATACATATGAGAACACAAGGGTAAACCTAACTTAAACCTTTTGCCCAAACATCAAAACACTTGGTCACTCCGGACCACAGATTGCCTCAACATTATGTTCAGACCATCCATCCGAACCTGAATATATCCTGCTAGTCCCAGCTTAAACTGATCCATCCGCTCACTGTCCTCTGCAACAAGCTGGGGGCAATACTCGGCCAATCGACAAAACTTCGCATTATACTCCATAACAGTACGATCTCCCTGCTGGAGATTCAAGAACTCCTGTCGTTTAGCCACTCAATATGTCGTCGGAAGGTACTGGCTCTCGAAGGCAACCCGAAAAGCAGCCCAAGTGACGTGCTGCTCGCCAATGACTGTACTCTGCATAGTCCACCAGGTGGCAGCATCGTCACGTAGATGATAGGCAGCAAGCTCCGTCCTCTCCCAGTCTGAGCAGGCGAGGTTGTGAAAAGTACCCTCCATGGTCTCGATCCAAGAGCGGGCGACACTCGGATCTGTTCCTCCGTGGAATAAGGTAAGTCGACCCTTCACGGACGCCGCTAAGGCAGGGATTGTGATCTATCCAAAGGCCAGCCTACTGGGTCGGTGGCTTCCATAGGCGGTACTGCTGGAAATGTTGTCATAGCCATCATAGGTGGTATGACTGACCACCCCACGGAAGGGACGGTGGGAGGTACTGGAGTAGATGCCACGGGTGGAATTGTGGTATAAACCAGAGTAGGTATCACATGTGGAACTGTGGTACATGTTGGAGGTCACAACCCTAACGAAACTGTGAAACTCATAGGAGTAGGCGGTATTGATGTAACTGTGGGAACCGACGATAGAAATGGGGAAGGAACTCCCACTGGTTGAGGATCCTGACCCCCTGGAACACTATGGTGAACAGGGGCTACCTCAGTCGGCCTCTCAGTAGACCGTGCCACCTGACTGGAAGTCCCAGCTCCCACTGTCTCGCATGGCCGCCTAGGCGTTCGTCCTTGACCACCACGTTGAGGTGGAGTCAACTCAATACGACGAGGCATCCTGTTAAAAACAGTACCAACATATCATGAAAAATTCAAAAATATAAACCATTACTAATTTACCTATTTGCCGCCTGGAGAAGTCCCATCACGCCAAGTCCCAAACATAACCACCTCAAGAAAATGACTCCGAACAAATTTGAAAAGACTCGACAAACCTTGCTCTGATACCAAATAAATTGTCACGCCCCGAGGGGCTGCATGTCCGACGAAAATCGGACAGCACATCTCATGTACAGTGGACAGATCGAGGCTGCGTGAAGGGTAGCATGGAGGCAAGCCGAGGGCTTGCGTGCGCATCCGAGGGACGGGAGCCGAAGATGAAGAGGGTGTGAAGGCAACAGATCAAGACTGCTGATTGAAGAGTCAATCAGGTCATGAGGGTCCGAGTGTGAGTGTTTGTACTCGGGAACTAAGCCGGGAGGGTTCGAGTGCGAAGAGAAATGTACTCAGGAAGGGTAACCCTAGGCTTAGGGAAGGACCAGTCGACTGCTATGGGGGCAGTCGACTGGTAATGGTTGGAGATTCAAACGTTAGGTGCAATGGTCGAATCTGGGTGGGACCAGGGGCAGTCGACTAGTAGCGGCCATATCAGAACTCGAGCTCTATTTAAGGGAGCTCGTTTCAGGCTTTTCTTTCTTGACGAAACTTGCTTGGATAGAGCTGGTTAGCAGTCTATTGTGCTAAGGTAGTGTACAAAGATTGTGGTGAGGTTTCTTCACCCACAAGGAGCTACGAGATGTAGCCGGAGGTGCTCCGGGGAATCATCCACCGACGAATTAGGGATCGCCCACCTTACGGGCAGCCGTGGAGTAGGAGTTTTATCTCCGAACCACGTAAATAGATGTGTTCCTTTCGTTAGTTTTGTCTTTGTTTAGTATATTCCACTTGTGCACTAACGATTGTAGGAAGAATGAATTGAAAGAAGCTATTCACCCCCCATCTAGCTTGTCGATCATGATCTAACAGGATGTTCCAGTTGTCTGAGAGTTTCCAGATGTATTTCCAGAGGAGCTACCGGGTTTGCCTACCAGAAGGCAAGTGGAGTTCGCTATCGAGCTGAATCCGGGGACTGCGTCGACATTAAAAGCTCCATACCGTATGCCACCAAAAGAGTTAGATGAGCTGAAGATCCAGTTGCAGGAATTATTGGACAGAGGATTTATCCGGCCTAGTGTATCTTCATGGGGTTCTCCTGTTTTGTTTGTGAAGAAAAAGGTGTTGGTGCAAGATGCATCAGTGATGCCCTCCTCTAAGTGTTTCAATGTTTGACAATATGCTTAAGTCAGTGATACACTGAACAAGGGAAGAGTGAGTCAAGAGTGGAGTAACAAAGTGAAGAAAAAGTCCTAGTTAACCTAGGCACAAAGACCTGGTGAGTGAAGCTGGGCACTAAGTCCTGGTGAGTGAAGCTGGGCAAAAGTCCTGATGAGTGAAGTCAGGCACGAAGACATGGTTCGAGGAATTGGGTACGAAGTCCTGGCCGAGGGTTGGGCACCGAAGTCCTGGACCTAGGGTTTGGGTACGAAGTCTTGGCCCGAGGGATTGAGCAACTTAGCTAAGCGATGACTAAGGATATAAGTAGAGATGGGTCGAGTTTCGGACGTCTCGAGATCTGAGAGTATCGAAGGCTAAGTAAATGTCCACCCGAATGAACTGGGTGGCAACCGTCTCCTGAGAGGAGTAGGTTGAAGGCGCGTTCCCGGGGGTGGGAACTTGCGTCGGTTCGACCTAGGGTTTCGTGAAAACCTGAAGTCAGAACCATGCATTTCCTTAAGGTTAAGATCATCTACTTGTTTGCCTTGTATTTATGTATCTTGCAGGTGCCTAAAAGTGAGGACAAAGCAGGCAAACAACCAAATAAACAAGGCTGGAAAAGGGATGCTAGGCTCCCCCATTGAAGGAGGCGCCCTAAAGGAGCTAGGCGCCCCCATCAACTGGGGTGCCTCAATGAAAGGAGGCAAACCAGGCTTTCATTCAGGTGTCCTAGTTGAAAATTGTATCTATTGCTGCGAGTTCGAAGCAGAGATAAACTTTGACCAAGTTCAATGTGGCGCCTGGGAGGTCTAGGGCGCCTGGTCAGAAGCCTTATCGGCTGCGACAAGTTCGGCGCGGAGATAAGCTTTGACCATGCCCTTTGAGGCGCCCAGTCATCACAGGTGCCCTAATGAAGGCTATACAAGGGGCTTCGAGCCCAAGGCTCAAAACAGAACTTCAGAAACCATTCTAAGCTTCCCAAGTGACGACAAAGCGCTAACGATGAAGCTCTGCGACCAGGAGACTCTAGGAGGAAGTGCGCGGCACTTCGGAGGTCCAGACCGACCGAGTTTCAATCAATTTGTTCGGTTTGAGTTTACATTCTGCATTTAAATTTATTTATCCTTTTGTTTGTAACTCTTGCACTGTAAGACGGGTTTCTCCGCCTCCAGAAAGTCCCGAAAGGAGACCATTAGTGGACGGGCGTTCCCGTGCTTAGGCCTTGGATGTACTGACCCTGGGGGGTCGGGAACCAAGTAAAATCCCGTGTGCAATTTGTGTCATTCTTTAATTTTCTGCTTTATTTTCCGCTGTGCTACTAACGCTCTGTTTAGAACGAATCTCAAAGTGTCGAACCGAAACGTTTACGAAGGTTGCGAAAGATTTTTTACGGTCGATATTCACCCCCCTCTATCGACTATCGACGGCACCGGTTCTACAAGTGGTATCAGAGTCATATCGCTCTTCACTGGACTAACCGCCGACGGAGCAAAGACGCCAGGAGTTGAGGGGGAGCCCAGGGGTGAATCAGGTTCATTTTATTTTTAAATGTCAAATTTTAAATTCCATATAATATGTTTCAAGTGCAGGGAGAGAGGGCACTATAAAAATCAGTGCCCTACTAGTAAGACTCGGA
The DNA here is from genome assembly GCA_024364735.1 of Boesenbergia rotunda. Taxonomy (NCBI): domain Eukaryota; kingdom Viridiplantae; phylum Streptophyta; class Magnoliopsida; order Zingiberales; family Zingiberaceae; genus Boesenbergia; species Boesenbergia rotunda. The sequence continues at coordinate 215,786 of JAGFNQ010003084.1, read as the reverse complement.
TCTCACCACCGGCGGCGAAGGAAATACCAGCACCAGGAGTCCGGAGGGACAAGAGCAACGTGCAGTGCTTTAAATGTCAAAAGTACGGACACTACAAAAATAAGTGTCTAGCGAAGGTACGCAAAGTTTACATTCCTAAAGTTTTTCAAATTCTTGCACAATCATATGATAGTTTAGATAATTTTTCTAAAAAATTAGAATTATTACATAGTCAAATCAATATTTTGTATGCCCAATTAGAAAATGTAGATAATGCTAAAATTTTAGAAATTAACAGTTTAATCTTTAATCTTAATTCAATAATTTCTGAAATTAATTCTGATAAAATTATTTCTGAAATTAATCTTGAAATTAAATCTGATAATTTTAAGGAAAATTTTGAAATTCTTAAGATTAATCCTGAAAATATTGAAAATATTTCCAAGGATAATATTGAAATTATCTCTGAAAATCTTCAGGATAATATTGAAATTAATTCTAAAAATCTTAAGGATAATATTGAAATTATCTCTGAAAATCTTTAGGATAATCCCGAAATTAATTTTGAAATTCTTGAGATTAATCCTGAAGATATTAAAGATAATGCTGAGGATAACCTTGAGGATATTGAAAATGAAATTCTTTTAGATGATAATTTAATTATCAATTTTTTAGATAATATTGAAGATTATTACAAAACATTAACTAGTGGCCCTAATTACTCCACCTACTTTGAGGATATTAAAGGATGAGATTTTAATGATAAAGATGAGGAGGAGATGGAATTATCTGAGATCAAAGTTATAGTTAATAAAGTTCACAAAGATTCAAATAAATCAGAATTATTAGAAAACTTGAAAAGATAAATAAAGAAGAAATAGTAAAGGAATCAAATATTTTCAAAATATTGAAAATGATGAAATTAAATCCACAACTTTTAAGCAACCTAGATTTTTTGAAATTTAAATCAAATTAAATATTAATTCAACTTTAAATAATTCTTGATTAATTTAATTTTAAATAATTCTTAATTAATTTAATTTTAAATAATTCTTAATTAATTCAATTTTAAATCATTCTTAATTAATTTAATTTTAAATAATTCTTAATTAATTCAATTTTAAATAATTTTTAATTAATTTAATTTTAAATAATTCTTAATTAATTTAACTTTAAATAATTCTTAATTAATTTAACTTTAAATAATTCTTAATTAGTTTAATTTTAAATAATTCTTAATAATTCATAATTAATTCAACTTTAATTAATTCCTTATTAATTTAACTTCAATTAATTAATTTAACTTCAAATTTATTTCAATTAACTTATCTCTAACTCTTAAATAACTTAAACTCAAATTAAATAAAATCTTACCCAAACCGTAACAATTACATTAAAAATATTAAATATGTCAAAGTGGGTTGGCATATTCGCAGGTTCACACGACATGTATCATATCGGGAATTTGATACATCATTAGAAACTTAATTAAATGCCTTGACCTATTTGAATCATGCATTAATGCCATGTACATGCTGTAAGACCGGTGTCGTCGATAGAGGGGGGGGTGAATATCGACCGTCAAAAACCTTTCGGAGAACTTCGTAAAACTCTCGTTCTGGACTTGGAATATTAGTAGCGCAGCGGAAAATAAATAGAACAAAAACAAAGCGAGGGACACGGCAGGTTTATTTACTTGGTTCCCAACCCCCCAGGGTCAGTACGTCCAAGGCCTATGTACTCGGCGTTGAGTCCACTAGTAGTCTCCTTTCCGGAATTTCCGGAGGCGGAGAAACCCGACTTACAGTGCAATATTACAAGCAATAATATAGAAAATGAATATTGTAAATTAATTGCAAACCAAACATAAAATATGAAGCTCGGCCGATCTGGACCTCCGAAGTGCCGCGCACTTCCTCCTGGAGCCTCCCGGTCGCAGAACCTCGTCTTTAGCGCGTTGTTGTCAGTCAGAGTGATCAGATTCGCAGTTAGAAAGTGTATTTGAAGCTGAGGGGTCGAAGCCCCTTTTATAGCCCTCCTGGGGGCGCCCTGGTCGACGGGGGCGCCCCGAATAACCCGGTCAACCTTTATCCCTGTGCCTACCTCGCCGCAGCTGATAAAACCTTTGACCAGGGCGCCCTCATGATGGCTTATCTGTGTTTTGGGTTCGAAACTGCAAATACAGCTTTGAACCAGGGCGCCTCGGACGCTCAGGGCGCCCTGCTTGACGCCTGTTCTGCCTGCTTCACATATACTGTTATTTTGCCTTTGGCTCAGGGCGCCCTGGCTGTTCAGGGCGCCCTGGTTGGTGAGGGCGCCCTCCTTGATGGGGGCGCCCTCCTTAGAGCCTGCAATTGGGTTTTGTTGCTTGCTTTGTCTCCGGTTCTTGTTACCTGCAAGATACACAAACACAAAGTATATATACATATAATATTAGGCTTAAGGACTTGGTTCGGACTTCGGATTTGCACAAAACCCTAGGTCGAACCGGCACGAGTTCCTATCCCCGAGAACTCGCCCTTCACCTACTCCTTTCAGGAGACGGTTGCCACCCAGTCCTTCGGATGGACTTTTGCTTAGCTTCCCTTCGCTAGGTCTTGGATACCAAGCATCCCTTCGCTTGGTGCCTAGCAGCCCTTCGCTAGGACTTGTTTTCCTGACAACCCTTCGTCAGGTGCCCAGCAGCCCTTCGCTAGGACTTGTTCCCCTGACAACCCTTCGTCAGGTGCCTAGCAGCCCTTCGCTAGGACTTATTTTCCTGACAGCCCTTCGTCAGGTGCCTAGCAGCCCTTCGCTAGGTCTTTTCTTTCTGGCAACCCTTCGCCAGAGCCTAGCAACCCTTCGCTAGGTCTTTTTCATTCTGGCAGCCCTTCGTCAGAGCCTAGCAGCCCTTCGCTAGGTCTTAGGGTTTCCATGCCTAGCTTAACTAGGACTTTTCTCAGGCTTAGGTTACTTCTCCTTCGCTCCCCTTTGTCTGTTTAACATATTACTGACTTAAGTACATTGTCAAACATTAAAACACATAAAGTAGAACATCATTGATGCAACTTGCACCAACAATCTCCCCCTTTTTGATGTTTGACAATAACTTAAGTTAGATTGGTTTAAGGGGCTAAATTACTATCCTTGGGATAGAAAAACTAAAAGGTATAGGTTTTGGGAGAGTAAAAAATTTTCTAACTGAAAAAAAATTCTAACTTAAGCACTCTCTCCCCCTTTGTCATGCATCAAAAAAACTTGCATCAACAATAAAAAACTTAGTGCAATTTTCAAATACTTAGTGCAATTTTGTTTTTAAAAAGAATTGCATAAATTTGAAAAATGCTCTAGGTTTAAAATATAAGTACTTTGAAAAGATGATTTGTAAGGAGTGCAAGTACTTTTAAAAGATTATTTAAATCCCTTTTTGAAAAAATATAAGTATATTTTTTTGAGAAATTAAGTACTTAACAATACATTTGAAAATATATTTTTTTTTAAAATTAAGAATATTGGTTTTGAAAGACATAAGTACTTTTTTTTGAAAATATTTTACTTGATTGAGTTTCTTTTCCAGTCTGACACCATCCTAGGAAACCTTGTTGACCACAAGGGCATTTCCTAAGTGTCCTAGAAAGTTTTCAAACAAGTAAATATTATTATAAATTTTTAAGAAAAATGATAATATTTCACAAAGTATGTGCTGAAAAACTGTGTGAATTTTGAAGATCTAATATTTTACTTAACTTGGTCTATTTTCCAGTCTGACACTATCCTAGGAAACCTTGTTGACCACAAGGACATTTCCTAAGTGTCCTGGGAATTTTCCAACCTAAGTAACTATTATTTCAAAATCATTTCATAAGTCACACAAATTTTAACAATGGTATTTTGAAAAACATAGATTTTTAGTATTTTAAAAGCATGTAATTGAATAATCCTTTTAATTTGACCTCCCCCTAAACTTGACTCAGACTTGGGAAGCTTGTTGACCACAAGTACTCTTCCTTTGAGTCTTAAGGTTTGATTCAAATCAAAGGAATTTTCTAATAATACAAATAGTTTAAGACTTGAAAAAATTTGACTCAGACTCCCCCTAAATCTGACACATCCTAGGAGTCCTTTTTAGATTATGAAGTGGACCTTCCTCTGTGTCTTTAGGGTTTATCAGAATCAAAAGAACAGGTAAACATTTGATTTTTGCAATAGGTAAAATCTTTTTCGAAAAGCCACAAGTGATAACGACTAAAGCATGATTTTCGAAAAGATATTTTCAAATAATAGTAATGTTTTTTAAAGTGCAGTTTGAAAAATATGAAAAGCACTCCCCCTGCATCAATGCCATTTGACTCTATCTAAGTGCCCTAAGGAACTTTAGTGCTGTCCTAAGAGGCTTGTGTCTAATTGCGTGAGTCAATCAATTTTTGAAACCAATATACCTTTTTGAAAAATGTGTAATATATATAATCAATCAGACAAGCATGAATTCCATAAAAACATTATTATGTTAAAGCTCTATTTTGAAAAATATATTTTTAGGAAAATATTCTAACAATTTTGAAAAACAATTTTGAAAAATATTTTTCAATTCATTAGTCCTTAACATCTCACCCATTTTAGATGTATCAATACAACAAGCATGATTGCCTTATAGGTGTATTGTGAGATGCTTGAATCATTTTCCATTATTAAATCTAAGATTTAATTGAAATTTGTGTTAGATTCGAATTTGACAAAAGATAATTTGAATTTGAATTTCAGAAATTGGCTTCCAGGTCTTGGCGAGGCACTAGGCCTTCTTTGGCCGTAGCCTTATGGGATCATCCACCCTTTCCTTGACAAAGCCTTTTAATGAAATTTCATTTTCAAATTAAATTAGGTCATTTTCTGGTCTAACTAGCTTGGGTCTTGGATCGGTAGCTTCGGCTGGTTTCACCAGTCTAAAGAGACCAAGTAGACTTGATCTTATTAGAGTTGGTTTCCCCAACGTACTATCATCTCACCTCCTCCCAATACTATGTTGCCAAATTTCAATTATCTTTTTCTTATGACCTTTCTAAATTATGCATAAAAATTAAATATGAATGACATGTCATATATTTTAAAGGAAAATAGCAAATGCATGGCATGACAATTATGCATGAGTCAAACAAGTCAAGACATTTTATTTTTGTTTCTAAAAATGTATCAAATTCTCGATTTGATACATATCGTGTGAACCTGCGAATATGTCAACCCACTTTGACATATTTGATTTTATTGAATTAATTGTTGCGGTTTGGGTAAGGTTTTAGTTTGGTTCAGGTTTAAGTGATTTAAGATTGGATTTAGTTGAATTAAAATTGAGTTAATTTGAATTTAATTGAATTAAAGTTGAGTTAATTTGAATTTAATTAAAAAGTTAATTAATTTGAATTAATTGAATTAAAGTGAATTTATTGAATTAATTTGAATTAAGTTGAATTAATTGAATTAATTTGAATTTAATTGAATTTAAGTGGATTAATTTGAATTATTTGAATTTAATTGAATTTAATTGAATTTAAGTGGATTAATTCGAATTATTTGAATTTAATTGATTTAATTGAAGTTTAATTGAATTTAATTGAATTAATTTGAATTAATTTAGGATTTAATGTGAATTAATTTGAATTTAGTAATTTGAATTGTTTTGAATTTAATTTGGATTTAATTTGAATTAATTTGAATTTAATTAGGATTTAATTTTAATTAATTTGAATTTAATTAGGATTTAATTTGAATTAATTTGAATTTAATTAGGATTTAATTTGAATTAATTTGAATTTAATTAGGATTTAATTTGAATTAATTTGAATTTAATTAGGATTTAATTTGAATTAATTTGAATTTAATTAGGATTTAATTTGAATTAATTTGAATTTAATTAGGATTTAATGTGAATTAATTTGAATTTAGTAATTTGAATTGTTTTGAATTTAATTTGGATTTAATTTGAATTAAATTTAGATTTAATTTAAATTTAATTAGAGATTTAATTTGAATTAATTCGAAATTAATTAAGGTTTAATGAAGATTTAATTTGAATTTAATTAGAGATTTAATTTGAATTAATTCGAAATTAATTAAGGTTTAATGAAGATTTAATTTGAATTTAATTAGGATTTAATTTGAATTAATTCAAAATTAATTAAGATTTATTTTTTTTTGTTGAGGTTATTATCATTAATTAATAATTGTGGGTTTAAATTCATCATTTTCATTATTTCAAAAATTTCTTCTTCAGTTTTATCTTTCTTTTCAAGTTTTTCTAATAATTTTGATTTATTTGAATTTTTGTTTTTTCGGACTCCTGGCGCTGGTACCTCCTTTGCCGCCGGTGACGAACGATTCTTACGAGTAGGGCACTGATTTTTGTAGTGGCCTCTCTCCCTGCACTTGAAACAAATAATATGCAATTTAAAATTGGACATTTTAAACTAAAAATACCTGATTCACCCCTGAGCTCCCCCTCAACTCCTGGCGTCGTTGCTCCGTCGGCGGTTAGTCCGGTGAAGAGCGGCTTGGCTCTGATACCAATTGTAGGACCGGTGCCGTCGATAGAGGGGGGGGTGAATATCGACCGTCAAAAACCTTTCGGAGAACTTCGTAAAACTCTCATTCTGGACTTGGAATATTAGTAGCGCAGCGGAAAATAAATAGAACAAAAACAAAGCAAGGGACACGGCAGGTTTATTTACTTGGTTCCCAACCCCCCAGGGTCAGTACGTCCAAGGCCTATGTACTCGGCGTTGAGTCCACTAGTAGTCTCCTTTCCGGAATTTCCGGAGGCGGAGAAACCCGACTTACAGTGCAATATTACAAGCAATAATATAGAAAATGAATATTGTAAATTAATTGCAAACCAAACATAAAATATGAAGCTCGGCTGATCTGGACCTCCGAAGTGCCGCGTACTTCCTCCTGGAGCCTCCCGGTCGCAGAACCTCGTCTTTAGCGTGTTGTTGTCAGTCAGAGTGATCAGATTCGCAGTTAGAAAGTGTATTTGAAGCTGAGGGGTCGAAGCCCCTTTTATAGCCCTCCTGGGGGCGCCCTGGTCGACGGGGGCGCCCCGAATAACCCGGTCAACCTTTATCCCTGCGCCTACCTCGCCGCAGCTGATAAAACCTTTGACCAGGGCGCCCCAGACGCTCAAGGCGCCCTCATGATGGCTTATCTGTGTTTTGGGTTCGAAACTGCAAATACAGCTTTGAACCAGGGCGCCTCGGACGCTCAGGGCGCCCTGCTTGACGCCTGTTCTGCCTGCTTCACATATACTGTTATTTTGCCTTTGGCTCAGGGCGCCCTGGCTGTTCAGGGCGCCCTGGTTGGTGAGGGCGCCCTCCTTGATGGGGGCGCCCTCCTTAGAGCCTGCAATTGGGTTTTGTTGCTTGCTTTGTCTCCGGTTCTTGTTACCTGCAAGATACACAAACACAAAGTATATATACATATAATATTAGGCTTAAGGACTTGGTTCGGACTTCGGATTTGCACAAAACCCTAGGTCGAACCGGCACGAGTTCCTATCCCCGAGAACTCGCCCTTCACCTACTCCTTTCAGGAGACGGTTGCCACCCAGTCCTTCGGATGGACTTTTGCTTAGCTTCCCTTCTCTAGGTCTTGGATACCAAGCATCCCTTCGCTTGGTGCCTAGCAGCCCTTCGCTAGGACTTGTTTTCCTGACAACCCTTCGTCAGGTGCCCAGCAGCCCTTCGCTAGGACTTGTTCCCCTGACAACCCTTCGTCAGGTGCCTAGCAGCCCTTCGCTAGGACTTATTTTCCTGACAGCCCTTCGTCAGGTGCCTAGCAGCCCTTCGCTAGGTCTTTTCTTTCTGGCAACCCTTCGCCAGAGCCTAGCAACCCTTCGCTAGGTCTTTTTCGTTCTGGCAGCCCTTCGCCAGAGCCTAGCAGCCCTTCGCTAGGTCTTAGGGTTTCCATGCCTAGCTTAACTAGGACTTTTCTCAGGCTTAGGTTACTTCTCCTTCGCTCCCCTTTGTCTGTTCAACATATTACTGACTTAAGTACATTGTCAAACATTAAAACACATAAAGCAGAACATCATTGATGCAACTTGCACCAACACATGCATCTGCTATGTTTCTGAATATATGTCATGTCATTCATATTTAAATTTATGCATGACTTATAATGTTTATAGGAAAAAGAATAATTGAAACTTGAACAACCTAGTATTAGGTAGAGGTGAGATGATAGTACGTTAGGGAAGCCCTTCTAATAAGGTCAAGTATATTCTACTTGGTCTGTTTAGTCTGGTGGAACTAGCCGAAGCTACTGATCCAAGACCTAAACTAGTTAGACCAAAATTTTTCAAGAAGTAACTTGAAAATGAATTTTCGGTAAAAGGCTTTGTCAAGGAAAGGGTTATTGCTCCAATAAGGCTATGGCCAAAGAAGGCCCCTGTGCCTCGCCAAGACCTGGAAGCCGATTACCGAAAATCAAATTCACTTTACTATTTGATAAATTTGAATCTAACACAAGTTTCAATTAAATCTTAGATTTAAACAATGAATTAAGAAAAATGATTCAAGCATATCACAATGCACCCATAAGGCAACAATGTTTTGCTTGTACTGAGACATCTAAAATGGGTGAGATGTTAAGGACTAATAAATTAAAAAATATTTTTCAAAATTGTTTTCCAAAACTCTTAAGATAATTTTCTAAAAATTTATTTTCAAAATAGTGCTTTAACATAATAATGTTTTTATGGATTTCATGCTTGTTTGAGTGCTTATCTATATTATACATTTTTTAAAATTATTTCTTTTTGAAAATTATTTTACCTACACAATTAGATACAAGCCTCTTAGGTCAACACTAAAGTCCCTTAAGGCACTTAGATAGAGTCAAATGGTGTTGGATACAGGGGGAGTAGTTTTAAATTTTTTTTAGAAAATTATGCTTGAAAAATCACTATCTTTTAAAATATTTTTCGAAAACTGTGCTTTAACTACTATCACCTATGTTTTCGTAAAGGCTTTGTCTTCTTAAGAATCAGTACACTCAAAATGTCATTCATACTTTTGATTTTGATAAACTCTAAAGACACAGAGGAGGTGTACTTCATGATCCACAAGAACTCCTAGGATGTGTCAAATTTAGGGGGTGTCGAAATCAAAAAGAAGTTATTTCGAACAAATAGTTTTTTTTAATAGTTCTTATAATTTGAATCAAACCTCAAGACTCAGAGGAAGAGTACTTGTAGTCAACAAGCTTCCTAGAACTGGGTCAAGTTTAGGGACTTATTGTGTCAGACTGGAAAATGTCCTTGCTGTTAACAAGGTTTCCTAGGATTGCGTCAGACTGGAAAAGAAACCAAGTCAAGTAAGGTATTATGTTTTCAAAATAATATTTTCAAAAAAATGTATAATATCTTTTGAAAATACTTGCATTGTTGTCAAAAAAACTCAATTTTTTTAAAAAGTACTTATACTTTTCAAAAATCCTAATATTTTTTTAAAAATACTTATACTTTTCAAACTCATAATATTTTTCAAAATGACTCTTTTCAAGTTCATAATATTTTTCAAATACTGATATTATTTCAAAAATAATGCATAATATGTTTCAAAAGTACTTGCACTTTTCAAAAGCTCAAATATTTTTCAAAATTACTTGCAAAATATTTTTCAAAATGGTTCCAAAAAGGTACCAATGTTCACAAAGTACAAATATTTTTATGAGTGCAATCTTTTACAAAATCTTTTTCTATGCCAATAGTTTTCTAAGTGCAAGAATTTTTGAAGTTCAAAATATGTACCTACAAATACACAATATTTTTCCAAAATGCACAATACCTTTCCAAGTAAAATTATTTTTGGGTGCAAGTTAAGTACTTAGTTTTATACTATGCTTTCAAAAATTTATACTAAGTATTTGCTAAAAGAATAAAATGTTTTCATTGTTGGTGCAAGTGTGTTGGTCGTATTTTTTGATGTATGACAAAGGGGGAGAGTGAGAGCTTAAGTTAGAAAATTTTTGTTTCTTCCCAAAGGGTCAATGAAAATCAAAAAATCTTTTTCAAAAAGGGGAGAGTGAGCTTATCTTAGAAATGTCTTTCTCCCAAAGATCAAAATGTACTTTCAAACTTAGATTATTTTTTCCAAGGTTTAGCCCTTTTATCTAATCTAACTTAAGATATTGTCAAACATCAAAAAGGGAGAGACTGATGGTGCAAGATGCATCAGTGATGCCCTCCTCTAAGTATTTCAATGTTTGACAATATGCTTAAGTCAGTGATACACTGAACAAGGGAAGAGTGAGTCAAGAGAGGAGTAACAAAGTGAAGAAAAAGTCCTAGTTAACCTAGGCACTAAGACCTGGTGAGTGAAGCTGGGCACTAAGTCCTGGTGAGTGAAGTTGGGCAAAAGTCCTGATGAGTGAAGTCAGGCACGAAGACCTGGTTCAAGGAATTGGGCACGAAGTCCTGGACGAGGGTTGGGCACCAAAGTCCTAGACCTAGGGTTTGGGCACGAAGTCTTGGTCTGAGGGATTGAGCAACTTAGCTGAGCAATGACTAAGAACATAAGTAGAGATGGGTTCGGACGTCTCGAGATTCGACAGTATTGAAGGCTAAGTAAATGTCCACCCGAATGGACTGGGTGGCAACCGTCTCCTGAGAGGAGTAGGTTGAAGGTGCGTTCCCGGGGGTGGGAACTTGCATTAGTTCGACCTAGGGTTTCGCGAAAACCCGATGTCAGACCATTTCCTTAAGGTTAAGATCATCTACTTGTTTGCCTTGTATTTATGTATCTTGCAGGTACCTAAAAGTGAGGACAAAGCAGGCAAACAACCAAATAAACAAGGCTGGAAAAGGGATGCTAGGTGCCTCCATTGAAGGAGGCGCCCTAAAGGAGCTAGGCGCCCCCATCAACTGGGGCGCCTCAATGAAAGGAGGCAAACCAGGCTTTCATTCCGGCGCCCCCTATGTTACAGGCGCCCTAGTTGAAAGCTGTATTTGCTGCTGTGTGTTTGAAGCAGGGATAAGTTTTGACCAAGTTCAATGAGGTGCCTGGGAGGTCCAGGGTGCCCTGGTAGCCTTATCGGCTACGACAAGTTCGGCGCAGTGATAAGCTTTGACCTAGCCCTTTGAGACACCCCAGTCATCACAGGCGCCCTAATGAAGGCTATAAAAGGGGCTTCGACCCCAAGGCTCAAAACAGAACTTCAGAAACCATTCTAAGCTTCCCAAGTGACGACAAAGCGCTAACGACGAAGCTCTGCGACCAGGAGGCTCCAGGAGGAAGTGCGCGGCACTTCGGAGGTACAATCGGCCGAGTTTCAATCAATTTGTTCGGTTTGAGTTTACATTCTGCATTTAAATTTATTTATCCTTTTGTTTGTAACTCTTGCACTGTAAGACGGGTTTCTCCGCCTCCAGAAAGTCCCGAAAGGAGACCATTAGTGGACGGGCGTTCCCGTGCTTAGGCCTTGGATGTACTGACCCTGGGGGGTCGGGAACCAAGTAAAATCCCGTGTGCAATTTGTGTCATTCTTTATTTTTCTGCTTTATTTTCCGCTGTGCTACTAACGCTCTGTTTAGAACGAATCTCAAAGTGTTGAACCGAAAAGTTTACGAAGGTTGCGAAAGATTTTTTACGGTCGATATTCACCCCCCCTCTATCGATAGCACCGGTCCTACAATAAGTCCCTAAACTTGAATGGTCGCCAGACCATAAACAAAGCAAATCCCTCCTGTATGTATATGTCATCCAGATGCAGCAAGTATAGCTCAAACAAGTGTAGCAAACACAAACAATGCAAATTATGCAATCGTGCACATGATGCAATGACATGGCCACCCCTGACGCCAGTCAGCCACCGTCACCGGTCATGGGTGAGGTCGAGTGGGTAGGGCTATGACAACTGTACGCACTCTGCCGTCACTGCTCCTGAGTGACCGAGTGGACAGGATGCTGGCGGAGGTCACACACGTCCTATCTCAAATCATATGAGGGAGCACCGCTCTCATCTTCTCGTATCCCGGAAAAGAGGAGGGATTCCTGTCTGCTACCACGCTGCGAAACCACTACCCGTGAGCGGCCGAGCGGAGCCTTAACAGGGCAACTGCACACACCCTCCTGATAGTACCACTAACCCATGAGTGACAGTGTGTGCAGATCCTGATATAACTGACGATCTGTCTCAACCACAAGGGAGCCTAGAGATTGCTAGTTATGCAATAATGCAAAGCTGGTGCATGATGCTCACACCCATCAAATAACCTCAAATAATATGCACTGGTCTGAATCATAAATCATGATATACCAATAACCTACTAGGCATGCAAAAATGTTAGGTATTGACAAACATGTCTACTATCCAGAATCAGAATATCAAGCATAGAGACTGTATGGAAAATAAATTTGAGCATGTCAAAGGTCAAGCAATAAGTACCAAGCAGGATAACCAAGAGTCAGATAATGGTAAATCCTACTACTATCCATACAGGGAACCATACATAGAAATCTGAAATATTTACAGAGATAAGTTAGAAGGTACCCGCCTCGTAAATAACGTGTATAATACTGGAAAGAACCTCCTGTCCAGATAATCCATATTCAATCAGGGTCCCGTAATAAAAGATATAAGTTTAGCTATTAGATACTTAGCTAAACGAGTAATCCTAATTAATTAGGGTATTAAACGTTTAACTCGAATTATTCCAAGTTACCTGGATTACAAGATTAGATTCATGTTAAACCTAGCCCAAACCTAATCTGAGTAATCGTTCAATACCCAATAATAACACACGCCGCATATATATATATATATATATGTATATATATATCACACTCGGTTTTTGTTTTTGTTCCCCCCCTTGCCTTCAGCAACAACTCAACCCTCTTCTTTTAATTTTTTTTTTCTGATGTTGTCATCGGTAACAACCCAATCCATATACATATATACATTTTCTTTCCTTCCTCTGTTAAATCGTTGCCCACGGCAACTACACAACAAAATCCTCTTCCTCTCACTGTGCAGTACTGTTGTTTGACTCCAATTTGAGACATACACCACCGTCTCTTTCAGAAAATCATCACGAGTAAATTGATCCTCAAGAGAAGACTCAATCCATACCTAATTTGTGGTCGTTTGCAAGGAAGGGGAAGACTGCAGGTGGAGGAGAGGAAGAGGACGATCTTGGGTTGGACGGCGTCGTTTGCTCGCGCGAGGATGAAGAAACCACGCTGGGAGGTTTCGCCGGCGAGGGAGAAGCCGCCGCCGTCGGGTTGCTCACGTGACAAGAAGAAGGCGAAGAAGGAGGAGTTGTCATCTCTCCTTTGCCTCCGGGTTGCTTGCGTGAGAAGAAGGAACCGCCGCTTGTGTTCGTGCGACAAGGGAAAAGAAAAAAGGTAGGGTTTTTATAATTAATGTAACTTTTGCAATTTGACCCTCCTATTTTTGGATATCTAACAACATTACTCTCTAGGTTACATACTGAGTTGTAGGCTCTGTACGATTGCATACTGGCGATCATCGGCTCCCCTAGGGTCTGAGCCCGTCACGCAATCAAGTTTCCTGTATTGATAGAGCTATTAGTGTTGTGCTATTATCATGATGGTGACCACTGACTCCCTTGAGATTTGAGCCCGTCCCCAGTCATGTTTGAGGTTGCATAGCCATAGGTGCTGGCTACATTCATGCATCCGCCACAGGTGTTAGATGTCATGCTTACATAGCCACAGGTGCTAGGCTACATCCATGCATCCGCTACAGGTGCTAGGCGTCATTCTTGCATAGTCACAGGTGTTGGGGTACATACTTGCATTGTCACAGGTGTTGGGCATCATACTTGCTTAGCCACAGGTACTAGACTACATACTTACATTGCCACAGGTGCTGGGCATCATACTTGTATAGTCACAGGTGCTAGGCTACATACTTGCATTGTCACAGGTGTTGGGCATCATACTTGCATAGCTACAAGTGTTGGGCTACATATTTGCATGCCATGAGTGTTGGGCTTTATGTGTTGTATGCCACGAGTTCTTGGCTTCTCTATGCAGCCACGAATGGTTGGCTTGTCTGTTGTCTGTTCACTCGACCGCTGGTGTAGTGGTGGCTGGGGTGCGTGCAGAATAGATCATTGCATCATGTGTATAGGATGCATTGCACCTTTGTTGGTGCTTGTTGTGTTTGAGTGTTGTATATGTTTGACATGCACTTACAGGTGACATACACATTTAGATTGTGTATCATTCTTGAGGTTATATAGGGGATTGATCACACCTACTTGCAGGATAGACAGACTCTAGTATGTATTCACCCTTAATCTTCAGTTATGCTTTATCCTCTATACTCGAGACTGTATTAGCGTGATTCTTACTATTATTATAGCTTGCTATGCATATCTGGTTTGGTATCCGCTGAGTTTATTTGGACTCACCACCGTTCACCATATTTCTATTTTCAAGTTGATTGGTCGCCAAGGGAGCTCCAATTGCCAGTCTCAGGTCCCTACGACTCCAGTGATAGGGGCTTCCACGTAGTTCTGTTTATTTTTACATCTTATTATTTGGTCTGTATTCGTTTTATGTCGTGGAGCTTATATCACAATTCATTTGTCTCGGTATTGTATTTTCTAGTCCTCCATTGGACTTATTTTTTATTATTTTGCTGCGCATCTCCCCTGAGGGCAGCTCAGGTGAGTGTTTACGGTTTTAGTACTGTGGTGCTATTATTTCTTTATATTATATATTTGTTATGAGGCCTGAGGTCAATTTATTACCTGCGTGTGTTGTATGTATGTGTAAATTGTCCGCTGGATAGGGAGATGCTGTTTGATTTTATATTGGATCAGCAACTCCATTGGTCTTGGGGCGTGACATACCATCAGTGGCAAAAGATAAAATCATCATCTTAGTATTGGAACGAAAGCTTGTGGAAGAAGAAATTGCACTTAGATGGAAGAGGGAACAAGATAACTTGAACTTCTATTGAAATCTTTGCTTTACTTGAAATCTTGGCTTGGTTACAAAATGAAAGTCTAACCCCTTTTTATACTAGTTGCACCTCCTAACCAATGGTCAAGATTGTGCCAACACATTTTCTATCTAATGACTATAAAAGTCTATCTAGAACTCCCTAAACTATTCCACTATTATCTATTAGTATAGATAATCCTCAAGAATATGTTAGTGCAGGAAGCACCATATCGAACCTTGTTTTGATATTGGTAAAGGGTTCAAAGTTAAGTATTATTGGTGATCTAACAATGTTACTCAAGTGTGCAGGAAAAGTCCTAGCGAAGGGCTGCCAGGAAACAAAGTCCTAGCGAAGGGCTGCTAGACACCTGGCGAAGGGCTGCCAGGAAACAAAGCCCTAGCGAAGGAATGCTAGGCACCTGGCGAAGGGCTGCCAGGAAACAAAGTCCTAGCAAAGGGCTGCTAGGCACCTGGCGAAGGGCTGCCAGGAAACAAAGTCCTAGCGAAGGACTGCTAGGCACCTGGCGAAGGAATGCCAGGATACAAAGGCACCAGGCGAAGGACAGCTTGGAACTGAAGCCCTAGCGAAGGACTGCTAGGCACCGGGCGAAGGACAGCTTGGTATCCAAGACCTGGCAAAGGACCGCTAGGCAAAAGTCCAACCGGAGGAGCCGGTTGGCATCAGGTAAATTCTCCCGAGAGGAGTAGGTGAGGACGCGTTCCCCGTCGAGGGAATAGTAGGTGTCGGTTCGACCTAGGGCTCCATTTTGGAGGCCCAAAGTCAGAACCAAGACAGCTAAGGCTGTATAAACTAACATCTTGTTGCTTTATAGTGTTTTGGACTAACCCTGGATGCAGGACCGAAGGAACGTGTCTGCAGCTCAGAGAGCCTCAAAGGAGTGAGGCAACAGCTGACCTGGGCGCCCGGAGTGTCCCGGGCGCCCCCAAGGTGAAAACAAAACACATAATGCAAAGGAAGGCTTTGACAGTTCATGTTCGGGGCGCCCCCATGCTCCCGGCGCCCCCGCTGCACCCGGCGCCCCCAGCGCTCCGGGCGCCCCCAGGTGAAGCTACCGAAGCAGCTCCAGCAAAGCCAAGAGGATAAGAGTTTGACCCGGTCAATCTGGGCGCCCCCAGCGTCCTGGGCGCCCCGGTCAAGATCTGATCCCGAGTTTGAAAGGATCAGAAGCTGACCGAGTTAAAGGTGGATCGGCCAACACATGGGAGGGCGCCCCCAGGACCTATAAAAGGGCCCTCGACCCCGAGGCTTCAGAAAAACAATTCATTCAACGCTTCTACGTTCTTCTGCTCTCGCGCTCTGCTCCGGAAACCTCCCGACTCGAGACTCAAGCGCCGATGACGTCCCGCTGCTCCGAAAAAGACAACCTACATCGGACGTCGGTAAAAGAAGAGTTTTCGTTTTAAAAGTTTACTTTGCTATAATTGTAATTCAATACTGTAAACTGATTTGCAAACTTATAGAATTGCCTACAGAAAACGGTCAACGACCATGGGCCTTGGAGTAGGAGTCGACCTAGGCTCTGAACCAAGTAAAACTACCTGTGTTTGCGTTTGATTGATTATTCCGCTACGTAATTTCTCTAATCCTAAAATCCGAACGTTTTCCGATATTCACCCCCCCTCTATCGATTCTATCGATCCAACAAGTGGTATCAGAGCGGGGTAGTCCAAACTTGGTTTAACCACCAGTTTGAAAGTTTTTCGGATTTACAAAATTTTTAATCTTATTTCTTTTCTTTCTAGTTAATCAACACCACTCGATCTTTTTCGCCTTTTATTTTAAAATAAAAAATATCTGTAGGTGGATTTAAAACGATCAACTTTTGAATTCTCATTTTTTCACCATAAGTTAGAATTGTTAAAACGATCAACTTTTGAAAATTTGTCATAAAATTTTTTATTATTATTATTTTAATATTTTTTTTTCGAAATTCATGCTACCCTAATTCGAGCAAAGTTTTTTTTAACATTGACTTCTTACTTTTTCATCATTAATCAGAAGTAATAAAATCAACATTTTCAAAAATTTGTCATAATTTATTATTATTATTTTACCTCGAAATTCGTGTAATATTTTTTGGGCTATATCTTTTCTCTCCACACTACTAATCCAAGACCAAGTCTTGGTACATTTTTTTATTTTGTTTGTGTGCAAGGTTTATATTAAATGGCCAACCAAGAGTGGAACAGTGCACGTCCACCGCTATTCTCCGGCGAGAACTTCACGTTTTGGAGATGTCAAATGGAGTCCCTTCTGAAGGCCCACATGGACTTGTGGCAGATAATCCAAATGGGATTCTCGTTTCCTGTAGAAGATGAGTCATCAATCGAGTGGGACAAACTGGATGAACACACCCTCAACCAAATCGAGACCGATGCAAGGGCAACTGCAATTCTACAATGTGGCCTAACCAAAGAGCAACTCGAGCTAGTAGGTCCATGCAGATGTGCTAGAAAATCTGGGAAAAACTGATTGACCTTCATCAAGATACCTCAGATGAAGAAGAAGAGCAGGTAAGTTATCTTGCCCTTTCGGTCCAAGCACAAACAGCCGAGTCAGAGTCTGAACCCGAATCCAAAGTCGAACCAGAATCAGATGACGAATTGACTGAGACGGTAACTGATTTTGAATTCTTTTCAAAATTAGAATTAAATAATCAAACAGATATTATAATGGTCGAGGAAGGTGTAAATTCTATTGCAGGGAAAAATCCTAAGGAACTACCAAAGAAGGAGCTTCAACTAGTACCCGAGTCCGACTCAGACACAGAATCAGAAGATGAGCCTAGATTCGAGGCAGCAAGAATCAAGGGGGAGATTCCCAATAAAGAACCAAAAGGTAAAAGTGTAAATTCATATTTTAAAAATCATGTAATTTGTTACACATGCAGGGAGAGAGGGCACTACCAAAGTGAGTGTCCTACTCGTAAGATTCAAACGACATCACCGATGGCGACAAAGGAACCAGTTCCAAAACCACGAAGGGACAAAAGTCGCATCGAATGCTTCAAGTGCCAGGAGTTCGGGCATTACCAAAGTGAATGCACAGATAAAAGAGCTACGAAGAATGCCGGACAAACAATCGACAAAGGTAAATTTATAGTATTTGAAAATCCGTTATTTACCTTGAATAATGTAATTGATTCATGTAAATTAATTAAGGCAAATTTCAGAAAATTGAAACAAGAAAATGAAACCCTAAAACATAAGGTCAATATGTTAGAAAATTTAATTCATAATCATGAGGATTTCGAAAATCCAGAGTATTACTCCAATTGTGACCTCACTTAGATAATTGTTTGCTTTAATTGTGTGTTTCTTTTTATTTTTAGTTTAGTTTTTTTTTTTTGCTTAGAATTAGGACTGGTTAGTTTAAGGACTGAACCAACTTAACTGAAATTTGAACAACATAGTATTGGGTGGAGGTGAGATGATAGTACGTTAGGGAAGCCTCTTCTAATAAGGTCAAGTAGTCTCTACTTGGTCTCTTTAGACTGGTGAAACTAGCCGAAGCTACCGATCCAAGACCCAAACTAGTTAGACTAGAATTTACCAAAAAGTAATTTTGAAGATGAAATTTCACTAAAAGGCTTTGTCTAGGAAAGGGTTGATGATCCAATAAGGCTACGGCCAAAGAAGGCCTTGTGCCTCGCCAAGACCTGGAAGTCAATTTTTGAAATTCAAATTCAATTTACTCTTTGTTAAATTCGAATCTAACATAAATTTTTAGTTAATTTTAGATTCAAATATCTCTTTTCAAAATAAATTTAAATTGGGTTTAAAAATTAATTTAACTTTTCAAAATTAATCATGGCCTTTTCAAAATAAATCTTTCTATTAAAACATACATCTCACAAAACAGTTAAGGATATCCTATTTTGTCACTTAGAAATCGGTGAGATGCTCAGGACCTAAAAGTTGAGTCCAACCCAACCAACTAATTCAAATTAATCAAACTAAAATTATCTCAATTAAATCAATTAAATTAAATCTTAATTAAATCAATTAAATTCAATTAAATCTTAATAAATTAAATTTAACTCAATCAAATTCAAATTTAATTCATCTGACTTTTAAAATTCAACCTTTAAAATTAAATTTAATTCATCTAACTTTTAAAATTCAAATTTAATTCAACCGAACAACTTTCAAAATTAAAAATTTAAATTCAACTAGAAAAAAAAAACTTAACCCATTAAATTTTAATTTTCTCAAAAATCAAATTTAACTTTTTAACTAAGAGTTAATGTTTCAAATCATTGTAATTAAAATCAAGTCTCTTTTGTTCACTAACCTGAAATTTATTTCATAACATTTATTTCTTTCTTTACCATTATACAAACATTTCTTTCAGACATTCAGTTTATTCTTGTATGACAAAAAGTCACCTTGGGATTACTTAGGATATTTTTTTTCTGCAGTCCGGGCTTAGATATTTATATTTTTTTAGGACTTAAAAAAACCTTCAATTTTTTTAATCATTTCCCCTTTTCAGTTTTCTATATTTATTTTCTCAAATAGGAGAATGAAATTATGTTTCAAATCATTAAAACAAAATACTTTTTTAAAATTAGTTTTCTTCTCTTTTTATTTGAAACAAACCCTAAGACTATGAGGAGGATTACCTTGTGGTCAACAAGCCTCCTAGGACTGTGTCAGGCTTAGGGGGAGTTCAAATTAAAAGAAGAAGTTTAAAAATACTATGTTTTCAAACTATCACTCATGTTGTTCGAAAATTATGCTATCATATGTCTTTCAAATAATCATTTTTTTCTCGAAATATTAATATTTCAAAATTCATTTTAAGAATTGTGCTTGATTCCCTTTTGATTTTGACAAACCCTAAAGACACAGAGGAAGGTCCACTTCATGACCTACAAGGACTCCTAGGATGTGTCAAATTTATGGGGAGTGTAAATCTAAAAGAAATTATTTCTAACAAGTTTTCTCCTTAGCAATTATTTTTGAAATTATTAAATAATTCTTTTGATTTGAAATGAACCCTAAGAACTCAGAGGAAGAATACTTGTGGTTAACAAGCTTCCAAGGATTGTATCTGTTGATGCAGTCTGGCCCGGTTGTTGTTTTGGTGTTTGACAATGATTTAAGTTTGGTTGAGCGAATTTGGGTTAAAGTCCTGGTCGGGGACTGGGCATGAAACCCTGGTGAGTGAAGCCAGGTCCTAGCTTGTGAAGCTAGGTTGAAATCCCGGTGAGTGAAGCCGGGTCCTGGTGAGTGAAGCCAGGTGATTGGAAATCCCGGTGAGTGAAGCCGGGTCCTGGTGAGTGAAGCCAGGTGTTGGAAATCCCGGTGAGTGAATCCGGGTCATGGTGAGTGAAGCCAGGTGGTGAAAAGTCTAACTCGGAAGGGTTGGGTGAAAAGTCCTAGCTTGGAGGGCTAGGTGAAAAGTCCTAGCTTTGAGGGCTAGGTGAAAAGTCCTAACTTGGAGGGTTAGGTGCAAATTCCCAACTTGGAGAGTTAGATTGAAAAGTCCTAGCTTAGAGGGCTAGGTGAAAAGTCCTAACTTGGAGGGTTAGGTGCAAATTCCCAACTTGGAGGGTTAGATGGAAAAATCCTTAGCTTGGAGGGCTAAGGTGGATGAAGCCACTAGCTTGGAGGGCTAGGGTTGAGTCTCTGGATCAGTCTGGTGACCGATCAGGGACATTGGCACGCTGCTCCTTAGTGGATCGGTCCGGTGACCGATCCAGCTATGTCTGATCGGACTGGTGACCGATCAGGGAGCACACAGTGAGGTTGGGAACCTACTGTGTGGCTCCTGATCGGTCCAGTGACCGATCAGGGAGCAGGCTGCTTCCTCACTACCTTACTCCTGATCGGTCTGGTGACCGATCAAGGAGTGGGAAGTGAGTGAGTTCCCTTGCTGATCAAAGTCCTAGATCGGTCTGGTGACCGATCAGGGATCTTGGATCTGATTAAAAAATCACTATTCATATGTCCTGATCGGTCTAGGTGACCGATCAGGCTTCACTCTGATCGGTCTGGTGACCGATCAGGCTTCATCCTGATCGGTCTGGTGACCGATCAGGCCTGTGTTGCCATAAGAGCTGGGAATCCCAGCACTACAGTAGATCGGTCTGGTGACCGATCCACAAATCCTGGATCGGTCCAATGACCGATCACTTTAATTCAAATTGCACTGTCAGACGTGGTCAGAGCGTCTGATCGCATCCGATTCGCTGATGTTTGCTTCTGATATCTGATTTACTGGATGATTTGCTGCTCTAACAGTCTGATTAAGCTGCAGGTGACAGGGGAGGATTCAAACACTCAAGGAGAGGTCAACGGAGGCTTTCCTTGGAGCAGGTTTGTCTGATTCTCCATTTCAGGTTGCAACGGCCGAGCTGCAGACTGGAGCCGAGACTGGGGCTTGGCTGAGGGGATCTCAGGAAGACCAGAGAGGGCTCAGTGGTAGCTGGTGTTGGCAGCAAGATAGCTAGTGGCTATGGAGGATGTTGTCACCTGGTGCTGGGTGGAGGATCAAATGCGCGGAAGTGAGCTTCGTAGAAGCAAGGGTTCTGAAACTTGTGTTCTTGCCACGCCTAGTGTTCTCCACAATCTGCTTGCTTGCTGCGTTCTTGAAGCTGTCATCACTTTGAGCAAGCAATCGAGAAGCAACCAATCTTTACTTGAGCGCTTGAAGGAGAGAACAAGTAGCTTGGAGTCCGACAGTGGGAAGACACGGAGAAGGGTTCTTGCGTGAGATCGCCACTGGGTGGAGCTCAGGGAAGCTAGTTGTGTTCTTGTCCTTGCTAAGTGGTTGAGTAAGATCTTTCTCGTAGTTTCTTTGTGCTTAAACTCTATTCTGTCTGAAACACTGTGGAGAGGTTTCTCCACCGAGAAGGAGGTTGCATTACATTCGTTGAAACCGGGGCTTGATCTGCCGACGATCAAGGGATCACCTACCTTAAGGGCACGCCAAGGAGTAGGGGCAAGTTATCCCCGAACCTTGTAAACCCTTGATAACCATCATTTTGTTGATTATTTTGAGCTCTAAAATCCATGTTTGATCCACATTTTATATGCTTAAGTTTGCAATTTTATTAGGTTTCATGTATTCCCTTCATTTTGGCTTTTAATTCAAATCTTTGTATATTTGGGATATTTTTTGGCACTAAATTTGAATATCATTTTGTAGGCTTCAATTGATCATGGACCTAGATCAAATTGGGTCAGACTTGAGTCAGGATTGGATCCAGATCAAAAGGATCAAGCATCGGATTAATAGGAGCCGTCCATTCCAGAGAACGGCTAGATCTGAGCCATCGGTCAACTTTTGGTCGATCCGAATCCAAGATAGAATCAATCATGGCCATAGATCAAGATCTAAAAATTTCAGCCAGATTGGAAGAAATCTGACCGTTGGATCAAGCTCAAGTTGTTCTAGACCATCCATTCAAGAAAAGGGAAGATCTGGACCATCCGCCACTGATCTGGTTAATCCGAGCTGGGGATAGATAGATCAGGACCATTGATTGGGATCTGTGGAGTTTGGTTCAGATCTGAAGAGATCTGACCGTTGGATGAAATCAGATTGATCTTAGCCGTCTGCTGCTTCTATCATAATTTGGGCTGAACTCAACCAACTGCTGTGCCGAACCAAGGGGTCTGAACCCAACTGTTCTGGCTTGACTGGACCGAACCACAGAACTGGGCTGAACTCAAGCTGAGCTGTGGGCTGAGCAAGGACTGAACCAAAGGGCTCTGGCTTGACTGGACTCAATCCGCGGAAGCTGGCTGGACTGAACCAAGCTGAACTCAAATCAAAGACTGGCTGGACTGAACCAAGCTGAACTCAAATCAAAGACTGGCTTGACTGAACCGGACTGCTGGCCTGAACTCAACTGAACCCAACTGCTTTGGCTTGACTGGACTAAACCGCTGAGCCAAACCCGAGCTTGAGCCAGATCCACACGCGGAAGCCAAGAGAACAAAAGGGAGAGGAACGTGCGACCTAGGTTTTCATGACTCCACACGCAGGGCTCGCGGCGATCCTTCTCCTCCTCCATCTTCATCGTCGCCGCAACTAGGGTTAGGGGTTCCAACCCTAGTCGGCCGGAGCTCCGATCAACCGAGTTTGAGGGGTTCCCGACTCGTTCATCCACCTTCACGGCCGGAGTTCATCATCACCACGGTATCCACATCCACCTCTTCTCTTTCGGGGTTCGAAGAGAAGAGAGGAAAGGTTCTCTTTTGGGGTTCGGAGAGACGCCATCCATCTTCCTTCACCGCACGCCACCGGACGAAGCTAGGGCTCTGGGGGTTCCGAACCCTAGTCGACTTCACCGTCGGAGCTTCGATCAACCGAGTTTGAGGGTTCCCGACTCGTTGATCCGATCACTCCATCTGCTTTCCATCACCACCGCCGGCGATCCATTCCCTTACTGAAATTATTCGATTGTTTTCCTTTACAGCAATTATTTTAATTTCAGCAGTTATTTCTTTGCAACTTCTTCTTTGTCAGCTTCATCTGATCAATTCCAGCAGTTTAGTTCTGATCACAGCAATTCTCCGCAGCAGCTTCTTCCTTGATCCATTTCCGGCAGCAATTCCTTCATCCAGCTTCATCAGATTCGAGCATCAATTTATCTTCATCAGTTCCATTCCAGTAGATTACTTCTGCAGACTTCCAGCAATTCGATCACTTCTGGACAGTTCTTCTTCAGCAGAGTTCAGTTACAGCAACTCATTCAGCAACCATTTCGGCAGTTCATCACAGATACTGTAGCTCCTTCATTAGCTAACTTGCAGTTTAATTGTTGTTGATGATTGTCTTGATTGTTGAATGTTATGGGTTTAATTGTTAAATGTTTGTATTGGATAATTTCCCTATTGCAAATGGAATGTTCTTGAAGCCATTTTTTTTAGTATGCCTCTCATGTGTTTGTTTAAATGTTTCTTAGAACAAATTTCAATTGTGATGTTTCTTAGTTGATTAACTCTAGTTTTGTGTTGCTTTCCTATTGCTTTAGTTACATGTTTCATTTAATGCAATTAAGTTAGGTTAGATTAGATTTCTTCAATGCTGTAGTTTTGCTCTATGTTTAGTTTCGTTAATGCTTAATTTCTAGTTATCCTTTTCTTTGCTGCAATTGTAGTTAGGTTAAATTAGATTTCATTACCTGCACTGTCTTTCCTTAATTAGATTAGATTTCATACTTGCTCTGTTATTCATTTCATAGTCCTAGCTCTTAAATCCAAAACCCAGTTTCATATCCCAAAACCCAAAAGCAATAAAATACGACCATGAGAATTATCTTGCACCAACTACATTCGTTGGGAGACGACTCGAGTTACTCTATGCTACATTAGTTTAGAGGAATTCAATATCTTAATTGTATTTGAAACCGTAACACGACAAAAACGATTGTCAAATTTGGCGCCGTTGCCGGGGAATGAAGTGGTGCTTGATAATTATATCTTTTGCTTCTATTATTGATTGCTTTATCTTTGGTATACGGTTGCTGCCATTTTGTTTGCTTTGTGACAGGGCTACAAGATCAAAATGTTTTCACCAGAGGACTGTAAAGAGATCACAAGTGCACTGTCTGAGTTAAAGTTTTGGGTGAATCGTGTGAATCAACAAATATCCAACAGGCATTCATTTACTCATCAGCAGCCATGTCAACAATTTCAGCAGCAAAACCAATATTTTCAGCAGCCCTATTCGAATTTCCAGCAAACTCAGATTGGGCAGCCACAATTCCAGAATTTTCAGCAACCAAACTATCAAATTCAGCAAGGGCAGCCACAATGTCACCATCTCAACCAATTTCAGCAAACAAATCAGTTTTTTCAGCAACAATTTCAACAATGTCAGCAAGATTTCCAATTTCAAGGTCAGAATTTTCAGCAAGGCACTCAGAATTTTCAGCCCCAACCATTTCAGCAATTCAATCAACAATGTCAGCCCCAACTTCAGAATTTTCAGAACAATAATTTCCAGCAACATCATCCTTGCTATCAACCCAGTTTTCAGCAATTTAATCAACATATTCAATCATTTCATCAACCCCCACAGTCTCAATTTCAGAATTCACAGCCTACTTACAGTTTGGAGCAACCTCATGCTACATTTCAAAACCAACAAGAGTTCCACACCAATCAAGGAGGCTTTGAGAATCCTAATGAGAATGAGGCTCAACAACAAAGGTTGGAGGAGATGTTTCAACAAGTTCTACTATATCAACAACAAGAGCAACAAAGGCTTCAAAACATCGGAAGAAGCAGTAGACATATGGCGAGTCAAATGAATCTATCTATAGGTGTAGGGGATTGCACTGAGCCCCATGGACCACCTATATTGACTGAGACGTCAGGAGATTCAGAGGATAGGATTGAGAGTGTAGGGGATTGCACTGAGCCCCAAGAATCACCCATTCCTATTGATTTAGAGGCATTGGAGAAGATGGATAGCAGAGCTTGTAACAACCTTGATTTCGATTCTGAAATTTTACAGGACCCTTCTAAACTTTTCTTTTGTAAGGATTTAGTTGTTGATGATTCTAACTTTTCTAATATGGTTGTTGCAGATATGGTTGATGAAGCAGGTGTTGCATATGAATCCACAGGTGTAGGGGATTGCACTGAGCCCCAGGGACCACCAACATTGCTTGATATATTAGAAGATTCAGAGAATCAGAATGAAAGTGTAGGGACTTGCATGGTGGAAGCAAGAACCCAAGAATCACTTGCTTCAGTTGAGTGTCCACAAGAACCTAAACCTGAAGTGGAACCTGTTCTTGACCAGGAGGAAGCTATGGATACATCCGCTCTTGTAGAACCTTCAGGGTCCCGAAGACTTCTGGAGTGGGTGCTCCATCTGAACAGACTCCAACCTCCTGGAAGGACTTCCAAAAAGCATCAAGAGGGAGGAGTTGTTCTTATTTCGACTAGTAGCACCTCACCTCTTAAAGGGGTTCTGAACCTTAACCGTCTCCGACCACCGGAAGATGCTTGTGCGAAATTAATAAGGGGGAAATACGTGCACTACGAGGTTGATCACATGAGGATAGTTCTCCCAAAATGGATGCTACATGCTCTCTACCCTACTTGAAGGGGAGTTTGTTCCTTTACTTTCCTTTTCTTGTTTTTCTTTATGTTTATACTTGCATGTTTGTTCTCTTTTATACGTTGCATTTATGTTTTGCTTCTGCATTCTGCATTTTGTTTGGTCTTGAATAAATCTTGTTTGACTTCTAGTTTTATCTCCTTACATGTTCCTTTATTATGCTTTGAGAATCATAAAAGATAGTTAAGTCTGATTATCGAGTTTTGGTTTCCTTGGTATGCTTGGGGATATTAATTGCATTTAGTTATTGTTGTGTGATGGACTTATCTTGTTGGATTAAGCATGACATTTTATTGATCACCTAGTGAGGTTATTGCAATGCCTATCCTTAATCCTCTTATGTGTGATAGCATTTGTGATACTTGACACTCTAGAACTTGCTTTGATTCTTTTTGAAATTACATTAGCATAAGCTTACATGAATATGATAGAGGCAACCTTTCTTGTTGAACTCTTAGTTTTCCTCTACTTTGCTACTGTTACTAGTGAGCATTTCACCTATCACCTTCATGTTTCATTGTCTTTTAGGTCCTCTCATTGTCACTATATTATCACTGTCATATCTTTGTTAGCTTATTCTTTCCTTGAGCATTTGATGAAAGCATGGGGTGATTACATGATAAGTACATTTTTATTTGTCTATTATTAGCCTCTACGATTGTCAGTTTGAGATGTTATCATGCTTTGTTACATATTTAGTAGTTTTCGCGAGACGCTCAAGTTTTAAGTGTGGGGGGGAGACAAGTGTATATGGACGAATGCTTGTGTGAAAAAAAAAATCTCCCTATATGAAAAAAAAATTCTCCCTATGTG
This sequence comes from Boesenbergia rotunda, assembly GCA_024364735.1. Taxonomy (NCBI): domain Eukaryota; kingdom Viridiplantae; phylum Streptophyta; class Magnoliopsida; order Zingiberales; family Zingiberaceae; genus Boesenbergia; species Boesenbergia rotunda. The sequence goes on along the minus strand of JAGFNQ010003084.1, from coordinate 188,939 downwards.
AAAAAAAAAGAAAATCTCTCTATATGAAAAAAAAGAGAGATAGAAAAAAAAGAGAAAAGAATGAAAAAAAATCTCTCTATGTGAAAAAAAAAATTTCCTCAAGCATTCGAGATTGTGTTAGTGATGAACAAAAAAAAAGAATATTTTCTTGATATGTACTCTTTTGATATTATTGTTTAGAGAAATTCAAGAGTTATGTTGTAATCCCTACATGCACTTTGAGAGATGTTGTAAATGGTTGATGTGTAGTGCATTGAGAATGTGAAAGGAGAATTTTGAGTGTTGGAGGTTTGATTGAGTTATTTACTTTGGACTATTGTTTGATTGTATACATCATGTTAATTACCCCAATGCTCTCATCTTCTCTTTTATCTTCTTTCATGCTCTCTATGATCTTCTTTGTTATCTACCATTCTTGTTTTCTTGTAGCACTTGGTTTCATTATTATTCATTGAAAAGCCTTCTTGATTTGTGTACTTATGTTATAGTAGTGGAGAAGTAGAAGATAAGCAAGCATATGGTAGTGCAATGTCATGAATGCTTTGAGAGAACTCCACTTTCATATAGTTATTTTTGTGAGCATCAGTGCATATATCCATCTTGTGAGGTCTTTGTCATGCTTAGTTTATTCAAGTTGATGAAATTACCATGCTTTTGACTTATGTGAGATTTGGAACCATAAATACATGGATTCTTGAGACTTGATGATCCTAAGTAACTTTCTTTTATTATTTCTTAAGTATTGATAGGGATGTAATGTTTGGGAGATATGTTGTTTTCTTTTAGTTTTATTTACTTGTGCGAGACGCCCAAGAATAAGTGTGGGGGAGTTTGATAACCATCATTTTGTTGATTATTTTGAGCTCTAAAATCCATGTTTGATCCACATTTTATATGCTTAAGTTTGCAATTTTATTAGGTTTCATGTATTCCCTTCATTTTGGCTTTTAATTCAAATCTTTGTATATTTGGGATATTTTTTGGCACTAAATTTGAATATCATTTTGTAGGCTTCAATTGATCATGGACCTAGATCAAATTGGGTCAGACTTGAGTCAGGATTGGATCCAGATCAAAAGGATCAAGCATCGGATTAATAGGAGCCGTCCATTCCAGAGAACGGCTAGATCTGAGCCATCGGTCAACTTCTGGTCGATCCGAATCCAAGATAGAATCAATCATGGCCATATATCAAGATCTAAAAATTTCAGCCAGATCGGAAGAGATCTGACCGTTGGATCAAGCTCAAGTTGTTCTAGACCATCCATTCAAGAAAAGGGAAGATCTGGACCATCCACCACTGATCTGGTTAATCTGAGCTGGGGATAGATAGATCAGGACCATTGATTGGGATCTGTGGAGTTTGGTTCAGATCTGAAGAGATCTGACCGTTGGATGAAATCAGATTGATCTTAGCCGTCTGCTGCTTCTATCATAATTTGGGCTGAACTCAACCAACTGCTGTGCCAAACCAAGGGGTCTGAACCCAACTGTTGTGGCTTGACTGGACCGAACCACAGAACTGGGCAGAACTCAAGCTGAGTTGTGGGTTGAGCAAGGACTGAACCAAAGGGCTCTGGCTTGACTGGACTCAATCCAAAGCTGGCTGGACTGAACCAAGCGAACCATCGACTGGCTGACTGAACCAGACTGAACCTGACTGAACCCAACTGCTTTGGCTTGACTGGACTGAACCGCTGAGCCAAACCCGAGCTTGAGCCAGATCCACACGCGGAAGCCAAGAGAACAAAAGGGAGAGGAACGCGCGACCTAGGTTTTCATCGACTCCACACGCAGGGCTCGCGGCGATCCTTCTCCTCCTCCATCTTCATCGTCGCCGCAACTAGGTTAGGGGTTCCAACCCTAGTCGGCCGGAGCTCCGATCAACCGAGTTTGAGGGGTTCCCGACTCGTTCATCCACCTTCACGGCCGGAGTTCATCATCGCCACGGTATCCACATCCACCTCTTCTCTTTCGGGGTTCGGAGAGAAGAGAGGAAAGGTTCTCTTTCGGGGTTCGGAGAGACGCCATCCATCTCCTTCACCGCACGCCACCGGACGAAGCTAGGGCTCTGGGGGTTCCGAACCCTTAGTCGACTCCCACCTCCCGCTTCCTCACCACCGCCGGCGATCCATTCCCTTACCGAAATTCTTCGATTGTTTTCCTTTACAGCAATTATTTTAATTTCAGCAGTTATTTCTTTGCAACTTCTTCTTTGTCAGCTTCATCTGATCAATTCCAGCAGTTTAGTTTCTGATCACAGGCAATTCTCCGGCAGCAGCTTCTTCCTTGATCCATTTCCGGCAGCAATTTCATCCACCTTCATCAGATTCGAGCATCATTTATCTTCATCAGTTCCATTCCAGTAGATTACTTCTTGCAGACTTCCAGCAATCGATCACCTGGACAGTTCTTCTCAGCAGAGTTCAGTTACAGCAACTCATTCAGCAACCCATTTCCAGTTCATCACAGATACTGCAGCTCCTTCATTAGCTAAACTTGCAGTTTAATTGTTGCTTGATGATTTGTCTTGATTGTTGAATGTTATGGTTAATTGTTAAATGTTTGTATTGGATAATTTTCCCTATTGCAAATGAATGTTCTTGAAGCCATTTTTTTTAGTATGCCTCTCATGTGTTTGTTTAAATGTTTCTTAGAACAAAATTTTCAATTGTGATGTTTCTTAGTTGATTAACTCTAGTTTTGTGTTGCTTTTCCTATTGCTTTAGGTTACATGTTTTCATTTAAATGCAATTAAGTTAGGTTAGATTAGATTTCTTCAATGCTGTAGTTTTGCTCTATGTTTAGTTTCGTTAATGCTTAATTTCTAGTTATCCTTTTCTTTGCTGCAATTGTAGTTAGGTTAAATTAGATTTCATTACCTGCACTGTCTTTCCTTAATTAGATTAGATTTCATACTTGCTCTGTTATTCATTTCGTAGTCCTAGCTCTTAAATCCAAAACCCAGTTTCATATCCCAAAACCCAAAAGCAATAAAATACGACCATGAGAATTATCTTGCACCAACTACATTCGTTGGGAGACGACTCGAGTTACTCTATGCTACATTAGTTTAGAGGAATTCGATATCTTAATTGTATTTGAAACCGTAACACGACAAAAACGGTTGTCAACCCTCTTGTTAGCGTTCTTGGCAGTTATCTTTGTCTTGATCTTGTCTCTGTTTTAGCTTATTGCACTTTCAGTTTCTTTTGTTTCTTCCGCTGCTGTGCTACTGATAAGTTAAGTGTAGGAAAATTGTTAATCGCAAGTGAAAAGTGATTGGCTATATTCACCCCCCCCTCTCTAGCCATCTCGTTTACAACAAGTGGTATCAGAGCTTGGGGCTCTGTCCAAATGGCTTAACATCCGAGAGCTTACAACAAGATGGCTGGAAGAGAAGGATTGAGCACAAACCGACCTCCATTCCTCGACGGCACTGATTTTTCAGTTTGGAAGTCAAGAATGGAGTTTTACTTAAAGACAAACATGAGTTTGTGGGTTGCTGTCAAGGAGGGGTTTTCCCTTCCAAAGGATAATGAAGGAAAGGAGCTTGAGTTTTCCAAGTGGTCGGCTGAACAAATCCGGAAGGGTGAAGCAAATGCCAAAGCTGTGGTCACCTTACAATGTGGGATGACCAAAGAGCAATTGATCAAGATTGGTCCCTTCACCTCTGCCAGAGACTTGTGGAACAAACTCCTTGAGCTCCATGAAGGAACTCAAGACACCCGGACAGCCAAGAAGGATCTCCTTCTCAGCCAACTCCAGAACTTGACAATGGGAGAAAATGAAACTGTAAGTATGCTTCATTGTCGTCTCAAAGAAGTATTGAATGGTCTCCACTCCATTGATGAAAAGATAGAAAACCGAGACCTAGTGAGGTATGTCCTTAAATCATTTCCTAGGAATGCCTTGTGGCCATCTATGGTGGATGCCTACAAGGTGTCTAAGGATCTTTCAATTATCAAGTTAGAAGATCTATTTTGTGAAATGGAACTACATGAAATCTCTAACTAATGTCCCAAAGAGAAAGGTATTGCTTTAGTGGCAGGTGACAAAATGAAGAAAATGGAGGAGAGGACTCACTGTCACGTGGCTCTAGTGGCCTTAGAAGACTCAAAGGAGGAAAGTGATAACAAATCAAGCTCCTCAACCACGCCTTCATCATCTTCGGATGATGAAGAGGTAATCTCTCCAGAATTAGATAAATGCTATAGGACGATAGCATGCTTAACCAAATTGTTAAAGAAATCAAAGAATAAGGTTAAGTCATTGAAATTGGAAGTAGAACATTTAAAAACCTCTAAGGATGAGGTAATTGATGACTTGCATGTTAAGACCCTTGAGAATGACAATAAGGACTTAAAGAGCAAAGTTGAAAATCTCAAGAATGTTCTTGAGAAATTCTCATCTAGCTCCAAAACCTTAGACATGATACTCAATTCCCAAAGGGCGGTTTACAATAAGGCCGGTATAGGTTACCGACCTAAGGAACCAACCTTTGTATCATTAATGTCAAGAACCCAATTTAGATCATCAAATGATTCTAGGGTTCAAAAGGCTAGAAAGAAAATGACTAAGGCATGAGTGCCAAAGTCCTTCATTATAGATGCCTTAGGTCCCAAAATTTGGGTACCTAAAACCTCAATATTTAGAATTGTATAAGCTTTAATTGAGGGGGAGCATCTATCAACATAGGTTGTTGATAAGTGGTGCTCCAAACCCAAGGCTAAGATTACACTAGTTTCAAAATAAGTCAACAAGCCTTGGAAATTGTTTTTATATATTGCATGAAGGGTTTAGATTCACACATAATTTGCTCTTGCCATGAATTGCTTAGAATAATTGGTTTTCTTGTAGCAATTTATGTTTTACTGCAATTTGTGTTTTATGAAATTTCACTTGAGTAGTGAGGACATTGTCATGCAATGAATGATAGTATATCCATGCTTCAAAATAAATCTACAAGTTTTGGAAAAATTATATATATTGCATGAAGAGTTTAGATTCACACGTAACTTGCTCTTGGCATGAATTGCTTAAAAGAATTGATTTTATTGTTGCAATTTGTGTTTTCATACAAGTTATGGTTTATGAAATGTCTTATCTCAAGCCCAAGTATGCCATGAGTATCTTGTATATGTTATAACAAATGAATGCATGTTTAAGAACAAGATAAACATATAGTTTGGGCTGATCATTATAAAAATCTCACAAGGCATCACCATGAGTTTTAAAATTCACTGTTTAACCTTCTATGACCCAGTGATTTCCTTGTATCAAACTAAGGCTTCTTGATATGATCATGCTTTGATACAAACATGTTTCGATACTCAAGTTCATGCTTAGAAAATACTATCATGCTCTGACACAAATCATGATATATATTTTGATTAAGGGAACCCTTAGAATCAAGTGGATCAAATCTAATTGAATTGGGGTTTAGGAATGCTTGAAACCTGATAGACAAATTTAGGAATTATGGAATTGAAAAAAATATTTTGAGCAAACTTGATCATACATTGAGTTTGATACAAACTTAATGTTAATTTGATACAAATCTATTTTGAATTATCAAACTTAGATTTTGGGACCAAAATCATGTTTTGATACGAACCTGTCTTTTGGTTTCTGAAAGTTTGAGTCTGAATTCTGAAATCTGACCAGAACAAACAAATCAGACTTTTGAATCCACCCTGATCGGTCTGGTGACCGATCAGGCACCGTTCTGATCGGTCCGGTGACCGATCAGATTAATGCTGATCAGAGGTATCAGACTACTTCTCAGTCCGATCCCATTTTATCAAGTTGTATCAGTTTGATGATCATACTCCTAACAAATCTGATACAAACCAATTACAATTGAAACATATTTGATCCTCCATTGGTACAATCCTGGTACTAAGTAAGTACAAATTTGTTCAAGTGGTACTTGAAACAAAACCTAAATACTGATTTGATACAAACCTATGTTGGAATGTTCAAATTCTTAAGAAAGGGTTTGTTGAGTCATGACTCTTGTTCTTAATGTCGTGTTTCGGAAATTTTTCTGAAATGACGAATATCAATAGAGTCCTCTCTCCTGTTATGGGATGCAAATTGTTAATGCAGTCTGATCAGGAACGTATCAGAGTTTCCGAAATTTTTCTGAAATCTGATCGCTCCCCAGACTAATCAGATATCCTTCTGTATCACGTAATCAATAGACCTGGTTGGTCACGGAGACCAATCAGGACTATGTTTCAGATACAGTTGCATTCCTTACTCGTCCTATAAAGCATATACGTATTTGACCATGATATACTTCTGTATATGTCTTCACATGGAAGTCCAAGTGTTAATGCAGTCCGATCTTGAACGAATCAGAATTAAAGAAATTTTTCTGAAAATTGATCGTTCATAGATAAATCAGAAATTTTTCTGTATCGATCATCAGTTTAATGGAACTGCGATAATTGTTGTCATATGATGCATATACATTGTTGCCATGATACATTTATGGTATATGCCTCTCATATGCAATTCCAGAATCATCCTTTGACTTACTTGCCATATGAAACATATACATGCTTGATCATAATATTATTCTGTATATGTTTTCATGTGCAATTCAAAACTTAATTTTGATTATTTTGGGTTTGGGGAGAGACCCGTGTTTGAGGGGGAGGTATGTTTAAAACTTAATAACCATACCCTTTTCGATGTTTGACAAAGGGGGAGAAAATGGCTGATTAAGTTTATGGTTATTATAGGGGGAGGATCATGATTCCCTTATGAGAATTGAACGGACTTCAATTGATTGATACCTAAACTTAAATCGGGTTGTCAAACAACAAAAAGGGGGAGATTGTTGATGCAGTCTGGCCAGGTTGTTGTTTTGGTGTTTGACAATGATTTAAGTTTGGTTGAGCGAATTTGGGTTAAAGTTCTGGTCGGGGACTGGGCATGAAACCCTGGTGAGTGAAGCCAGGTCCTAGCTTGTGAAGCTAGGTTGAAATCCCGGTCAGTGAAGCCGGGTCCTGGTGAGTGAAGCCAGGTGGTGAAAAGTCTAACTCGGAAGGGTTGGGTGAAAAGTCCTAGCTTGGAGGGCTAGGTGAAAAGTCCTAACTTGGAGGGTTAGGTGCAAATTCCCAACTTGGAGAGTTAGATTGAAAAGTCCTAGCTTGGAGGGCTAGGTGAAAAGTCCTAACTTGGAGGGTTAGGTGCAAATTCCCAACTTGGAGGGTTAGATGGAAAAATCCTTAGCTTGGAGGGCTAAGGTGGATGAAGCCACTAGCTTGGAGGGCTAGGGTTGAGTCTCTGATCGGTCTGGTGACCGATCAGGGACATTGACACGCTGCTCCTTAGTGGATCGGTCCGGTGACCGATCCAGCTATGTCTGATCGGACTGGTGACCGATCAGGGAGCACACAGTGAGGTTGGGAACCTACTGTGTGGCTCCTGATCGGTCCAGTGACCGATCAGGGAGCAGGCTGCTTCCTCACTACCTTACTCCTGATCGGTCTGGTGACCGATCAGGGAGTGGGAAGTGAGTGAGTTCCCTTGCTGATCAAAGTCCTGGATCGGTCTGGTGACCGATCAGGGATCTTGGATCTGATTAAAAAATCACTGTTCATATGTCCTGATCGGTCTAGGTGACCGATCAGGCTTCACTCTGATCGGTCTGGTGACCGATCAGGCTTCATCCTGATCGGTCTGGTGACCGATCAGGCCTGTGTTTCCATAAGAGCTGGGAATCCCAGCACTACAGTAGATCGGTCTGGTGACCGATCAACAAATCCTGGATCGGTCCAGTGACCGATCACTTTAATTCAAATTGCACTGTCAGACGTGGTCAGAGCGTCTGATCGCATCCGATTTGCTGATGTTTGCTTCTGATATCTGATTTACTGGATGATTTGCTGCTCTAACAGTCTGATTAAGCTGCAGGTGACAGGGGAGGATTCAAACACTCAAGGAGAGGTCAACGGAGGCTTTCCTTGGAGCAGGTTTGTCCGATTCTCCATTTCAGGTTGCAACGGCCGAGCTACAGACTGGAGCCGAGACTGGGGCTTGGCTGAGGGGATCTCAGGAAGACCAGAGAGGGCTCAGTGGTAGCTGGTGTTGGCAGCAAGATAGCTGGTGGCTATGGAGGATGTTGTCACCTGGTGCTGGGTGGAGGATCAAAAGCGCGGAAGTGAGCTTCGTAGAAGCAAGGGTTCTGAAACTTGTGTTCTTGCCGCGCCTAGTGTTCTCCACAATCTGCTTGCTTGTTGCATTTTTGAAGCTGTCATCACTTTGAGCAAGCAATCGAGAAGCAACCAATCTTTACTTGAGCGCTTGAAGGAGAGAACAAGTAGCTTGGAGTCCGACAGTGGGAAGACACGGAGAAGGGTTCTTGTGTGAGATCGCCACTGGGTGGAGCTCAGGGAAGCTAGCTGTGTTATTATCCTTGCTAAGTGGTTGAGTAAGATCTTTCTCGTAGTTTCTTTGTGCTTAAACTCTATTCTATCTGAAACGATGTGGAGAGGTTTCTCCACCGAGAAGGAGGTTGCATTATATCCGGTGAAACCGGGGCTTGATCTGCCGACGATCAAGGGATCGCCCACCTTAAGGGCACGCCAAGGAGTAGGGGCAAGTTATCCCCGAACCTTGTAAACCCTCTTGTTATCGTTCTTGGCAGTTGTCTTTGTCTTGATCTTGTCTCTGTTTTAGCTTACTGCACTTTCAGTTTCTTTTGTTTCTTCCGCTGCTGTGCTACTGATAAGTTAAGTGCAGGAAAATTGTTAATCGCAAGTGAAAAGTGATTGGCTATATTCACCCCCCCCTCTCTAGCCATCTCGTTTACAACAGTATCAAGTTTAGGGGAGGTCAAATTAAAAGAGTTATCAAACATTTCTAAATAATATGTTTCCATACACTATATTTTCAAAGGTGTGTCGAAAACATAAGTAATTTATCATACAAAATATTATTATTTTATTTTTGTGGCTTATAAAATCATTTTTTATACCTTTTGAAATAATATTTGCTTGAGTCTTGAGAATTTCCAGGACACTTAAGAAAATATCCTTGCAGCTAACAAGGTTTCCTAGGATTGTGTCAGACTGGAAAAGAAACCTGGTCAAGTAAAATATTATGTTTTCAAAATGCATAATACTTTTCAGAAATTATTTATATTTTTCAAAGTGTAATAGTTTTCAAAAACAATACCTAGACTTTCCAAAAAGGCTCAATCTGTTTTTTTAAAATACTTGCATATTTTTCAAAAATGCATATTTTTTTTAAAAAGTACTTTTATTTTTCAAAAATTGCATAATATCTTTCAAAAGTACTTCTATTTTTCAAAATATAATGTTTTCAAAGAGTACTAATACTTTTCTAAGGCAATAGTATTCTAAGTACGTGAATTTTCTAAAAACTTGCCTACAAATACAAAATATTTTCTAAAATTCATAATATTTTTCAAAGTGGAGTTTTCATTAAGCTACTTGCTATACTTTCAGAATTATAACAAGTATTTTTTTTCAAAGCTCATAAACTCTGATACACACATTTCTTTCTTAAATCTTCTTTCAAAACCTCCTTATTGATATATGACCAAGGGGGAGCGAAATAGAAAAGAGAGAGAAATTTTTATCTCGTTTTCACAAAAAGCTAAGTATTTCTAAGTGCTTTAAAATTGGTCTAAGAATTTTTTTTTAAGTACTTTAAAATTTCTAAGTACTTCAAATTGTTTTTAAGTGCTAAGTGCTATTAAAATTTCAAACTACTTCAAGTGTTTTCTGTTGGTGCAGGAAGCACCATATCGAACCTTGTTTTGATATTGACAAAGGATTCAAAGTTAAGTTTATTGGTGATCTAACAATGTTACTCAAGTGTGCAGGAAAAGTCCTAGCGAAGGGCTGCTAGGCACCAGGCGAAGGGCTGCCAGGAAACAAAGTCCTAGCGAAGGGCTGCTAGGCACCTGGCGAAGGGCTGCCAGGAAACAAAGTCCTAGCGAAGGGCTGCTAGGCACCTGGCGAAGGAATGCCAAGATACAAAGCCCTAGCGAAGGACTGCTAGGCACCTGGCGAAGGAATGCCAGGATACAAAGCCCTAGCAAAGGACTTCTAGGCACCAGGCGAAGGGTAGCTTGGTACTCAAGACCTGGCGAAGGACCGCTAGGCAAAAGTCCAACCAGAGGAACTGTTGGCATCAGGTAAATTCTCCCGAGAGGAGTAGGTGAGGACGCGTTCCCCGTCGAGGGAACAGTAGGCGTCGGTTCGACCTAGGGCTCCATTTTGGAGACCCAAAGTCAGAACCAAGACAGCTAAGGCTGTATAAACATAATACTCTATTGTTTTATATTGTTTTGGACTAACCCTGGATGCAGAACCAAAGGAGCGTGTGTCTGCAGCTCAGAATGCCCAAAGGAGAGAGGCAAGTAGCTAAGCAGGGCGCCCTCAGTGTCCCGGGCGCCCCCAGGGGCAACACAAAACAAGCGAAGCAACAAAGGCTTCGGCTGACCACTGGCCGGGGCGCCCCAGCAGCCAGGGCGCCCCGAACGCCCAGGGCGCCCCCAGTGCCCAGGGCGCCCCGCGCCTACGCCAGGGAAGCCGATTACCCTTATCCAGCCGAGAAGCCCGCGCTGAAGGAGTCAAGCAGGGCGCCCCCAGCGTCCAGGGCGCCCCCAGCGTTCAGGGCGCCCCCAGTGTCAAACCTCATCCCTATTTGAGTGGGATAGGGATTGACCGAGCGAAGCTCGGATCGCGTGACACGTGGGGGGGCGCCCCCGACGTCCAGGGCGCCCCCGATGTCCAGGGCGCCCCGAGGTGCTATAAATAGCACCCAACGCCCAGGCTTTCGACAACAACTTCGATTCAACGCTTCTACGCTCTTCTGCTCTCGCGCCTCGCTCCTCGCTCCGGAAACCTCCCAACTCGAGCCGACGACGTCCCGCTGCTCCGAAAAAGACAACCTACATCGGACGTCGGTAAAAGAAGAGCTTTTTATTTGTTAAGTTTACTGTGCTATATTTGTAACTCAATACTGTAAACTGACTTGCGAACTTATAGAATTGCCCGCAGAAAACGGTCAACGACCGTGGGCCTTGGAGTAGGAGTCGACCTAGGCTCCGAACCAAGTAAAAATCACTGTGTTTGCGTGTTTTGTTTTTTTATCTTCCGCTGTGCAAATTCTCTATCTTAAATCCGAACGCTTTCCGATATTCACCCCCCTCTATCGGTTCTCTCGATCCAACATTTTCAAGTATTTCTAGTGCTTCAAATTTTTTAAGTATGTCTAAATGTTTCAAATGTTTTTTTAAGTAAAATTCTTCTTAGTAAACAAAATTTGTCTGAGCAAAAACTAGTTGAAAATTTTGGCAAATGTTTCTAAGTAGAGTTTTTTTTTGGTGAAAAACTTGTCTAGAAGTTTTACAAATTTTGTTTTTCAAAATACACAAAGTATTTCCAAGCAAATTCGTCTAAGTGTGCAAATTATGTTAAAACAAATTTTTTTCCCAATTCTCAAAGTTGAACTTTTTTTTGGGGAAATTTGGCTTCAAAATTTTGCCTAAGTAAAATTCCTTTTTTCAAAGCCTTGTAAGTAAAAGCCTTTTTTTTAAACAAAATTTAGGTTTGCAAAACTTTTCAAAATGAAAAATTGTCCAAGTGTAAAAAGTTTTGTATGCAAATTCTTTTTAAAACACTTTGTCAAAAAACTTAGAAGTTTTACATAAACTCAAAACTCTCTATTAGAAACCTTGTTCACCCATGTTTGTTTTTGATATATGTCAAAGGGGGAGGAAGGGTCAAAGTTAAGTGTTAAGTTAAGTATTTTATAACACAATGATTCAGGGGGAGTATGAGAAATTTTTTTTTCTATTCAAATTGCATTGGTTTTAGACTGTTCAGAATTGCTATGTTTTATTGGTCTTAACCTTCTTGCTTAAACTGTTGTAATTTTTACTTAACTTTGAATCGTGTTGCATAAATCAAAAAGGGGGAGATTGTTGATGCAGGAAGCACCATATCGAACCTTGTTTTGATATTGGCAAAGGGTTCAAAGTTAAGTATTATTGGTGATCTAACAATGTTACTCAAGTGTGCAGGCGAAGTCCTAGCGAAGGGCTACTAGGCACCTGGCGAAGGGCTGCCAGGAAACAAAGCCCTAGCGAAGGAATGCTAGGCACCTGGCGAAGGGCTGCCAGGAAACAAAGTCCTAGCGAAGGGCTGCTAGGCACCTGGCGAAGGGCTGCCAGGAAACAAAGTCCTAGCGAAGGACTGCTAGGCACCTGGCGAAGGAATGCCAGGATACAAAGGCACCAGGCGAAGGACAGCTTGGAACTGAAGCCCTAGCGAAGGACTGTTAGGCACCGGGCGAAGGACAGCTTGGTATCTAAGACCTGGCAAAGGACCGCTAGGCAAAAGTCCGACCGGAGGAGCCGGTTGGCATCAGGTAAATTCTCCCGAGAGGAGTAGGTGAGGACGCGTTCCCCATCGAGGGAATAGTAGGCGTCGGTTCGACCTAGGGCTCCATTTTGGAGGCCCAAAGTCAGAACCAAGACAGTTAAGGCTGTATAAACTAACATCTTGTTGCTTTATAGTGTTTTGGACTAACCCTGGATGCAGGACCGAAGGAACGAGTGTCTGCAGCTCAGAGAGCCTCAAAGGAGTGAGGTAACAGCTGACCAGGGTGCCCGGAGTGTCCCGGGCGCCCCCAAGGTGAAAACAAAACACATAATGCAAAGGAAGGCTTCGACAGTTCATGTTCAGGGTGCCCCGCCCCCAGGTGAAGCTACCGAAGCAACTCCAGCGAAGCCAAGAGGATAAGAGTTTGACCCGGTCAATCCGGGCGCCCCCAGCGTCCCGGGCGCCCCGGTCAAGATCTGATCCCGAGTTTGAAGGGATCAGAAGCTGACCGAGTTAAAGGCGGATCGGCCAACACGTGGGAGGGCGCCCCCGACGTTCCGGGCGCCCCCAGGGCCTATAAAAGGGCCCTCGACCCCGAGGCTTCAGAAAAACAATTCATTCAACGCTTCTACGCTCTTCTGCTCTCGCGCTCTGCTCCGGAAACCTCCCGACTCGAGACTCAAGCGCTGACGACGTCCCGCTGCTCCGAAAAAGACAACCTTCATCGGACGTCGGTAAAAGAAGAGTTTTCGTTTTAAAAGTTTACTTTGCTATAATTGTAATTCAATACTGTAAACTGATTTGCGAACTTATAGAATTGCCCGCAGAAAACGGTCAACGACCGTGGGCCTTGGAGTAGGTCGACCTAGGCTCCGAACCAAGTAAAACTACCTGTGTTTGCGTTTGATTGTTTTATTCCGCTGCGTAATTTCTCTAATCCTAAAATCCGAACGTTTTCCGATATTCACCCCCCCCTCTATCGGTTCTCTCGATCCAACAGAATATTCTAGAATAAGCTACTTTATTCTATATCATAGTTATTCTAGGTGGCAAAAAGCGATTTGCGCGCCCCAGCGGCTCTGCCAACACATCTCACGGTCAACACAGAGGAGGTAAATCACGGAGGTTACTAGCTCGGACAGTGACTAGTACATAAGGGAGGGCAGACACCTGACTTTATCAAATTTAACCCTAAACCTCATGGAGAGAACATCTCATGCGTTAGCAATCAATTCATCCCAGGACTTAGATCATAGTTATTATAAAAATGATTAACGAGGTTTTTCCAACCTCGAGTGATCGGTCCGGCCCTACGGAAGTTTCCCACCAGCCGCTAGGGTAAATCGGGAAGCGCTCGCGGTGGGCGGTCTAGAAGCCCAGCGTCCCAGGGTTCATGCCCCATTTGGAGGAAAAAATCCTGCAAATACGCCGTAGCTGGAGATCAAACCGCGGATGCCTGGGATAACAACTAGTCACCCAACCGCTGCACCATAGCCCCGAGGGCAGATCATAGTTATTATAGATCATTGGTTTACTGTTTAATCTAATTCATTTATCCCAATCATAATAGTTCAAAATTAAGTTTAATTTTTAGCACTCCCTCTTAAACTTAATTTTGTCATTCCAAGCGAACTTCGTATCTTGATAAAGTCTTCAAATTTGAGCAGCTTGGTAAAGATTTCGACAACATGATTTTGAGACTTTATGTATTCCACTTGCACCTCCTTTCTAATGATGCACTCTCTGATATAATGATAACATGTATTGATGTGCTTGCTTCTATCATAAAAGATTGGATGCTTTGCTATTGCTATTGCATACTTGTTATCAACTTGAATCTTGGTCGCCTCTTCTTTGTTGTAACTTTAGCTCCTTCAATAAATTTATGAGCCAAATAGTATGGCAAAGACATGAAGTCACAGCCACATACTCTGCTTCGCAAGTAAAAAGTGTGATAATAGGTTATTTCTTTGACATTCAAGTGAAAGTCGTATCTCTTGTAAAAAATAAAATCTTTTAGTACTTTTTCTATCATCTATATTTTTACCCCAATCACTGTCACTATATCCTTCAAGCTTAAAATTATTAGATGATGAATAAAGCAACCCAAATCTGTCATACAATTGATATAACATATAATTCTCTTAGCGATCTTAAAGTGAGTGGTAGTTGGAGCTTCCATGTAGCAGCTAACAAGTAAAATGACATAAAGAATATTGGGTCTTGTGCATGTCAAGTATCATAAGCTTCAAACCAAGCTCTTGAAAAGTGTTGAATCGACTCTTTCTCCTTCATCATGCTTTGATAACTTGACTCCACATTCTACTGAGTGTTTATGGGCATACTGTTATCAATGTACTTCTTTAATATGTCTCTTGCATAACTTTCTTAAGAGATAAAAATTCCATCTTGCTTTGGTTCACTTTAATACCCAGATAGTATGTTATGAGACAAATATCAGTCATCTCAAACACCTTGTCATTATTTCTTTGAATTCTCCAAGCATGCTTGGATGGCTTCCAGTGAAGATTAAGTTATCAACATATAGGCAGACAATCAAAATATTTTTATTCTTATCCTGAATATATAGTGCATGCTCATAAGGACATATAATGAAGTCTTTCTCTTGCAAGTAGTTGTCTATTCAAGTATTCCATGCTCTTGGTACGTGTTTTAGCTTGTAGAGAGTCTTCTTCAATTTTAAAATTTTATCTTCTTTCCCTTTGACTTCATAACCTGATGGTTGCTAAATTTATACTTTTTGTTCAAAAATTCCATTTAAGAAGGTGGATTTCACATCCAATTGATGTATTCTATATTTATTTTGAGTTGCTAATGAAATGATTAGTCTAATAGTTTCTAATTGAGTAATGGTATCAAATACCTCATCATAGTCAATGTCAACTCGTTGACTATAACCTTTTATTATCAATCTTGCTTTATATCTTTCAACTTTTCCTTTGACATTCTTCTTTATTTTGTACACTCAATTACATCAATCACCTTGTGTCCTTCAGAAAATGGAGTTAGCTCCTATATGTCATTCTTCTTGAACACCTTGATTTTTTCATCCATAGCATCTTTTCACTTCTTGCTCTTTATAGCTTTTTGAAAATCTATAGGCTCGCAATCGGCAAAGAGATAAAAGAGAGTAATATTATCTTAATTTTAAGTTACCTTATAAATGTCTCGTAAGCTTCTAAAGCATGATACTCTTTCACTTGAATTTTCACTTAAAGTTGATGCAGATAAATTTTCTTGAGTACATAAAGTTGGTATTGGTGGAGTAGTAGACTCCTTTCTTGTTTGCTCTATTCTTAGTTGCTCCATATCTTCTTCTTCAAAATGTAGGAAAAAGTTGTCTTCATCTCAAGATTCTCATGTTCATTCTCCTTCCTCATCAAATATGACATTCCAACTAATGATTGTCTTTTTAGTATCTGGATTGTATAGTTTGTACCCTTTTAAGTTAGTGTTATAGCCAATAAAGATGAATTTCTTACTCTGATCATCCAACTTGCTTCTTGCTTCGTCAGACACATGAATGTGGGTTATACTCCCAAACACTTTTAGATGAGAGATCCCAAGCTTCCTTCTGCTCCATACTTCTTGTGATGTCTTTTCTCATACACTCCTTGTTAGTGACCAGTTGGGTAAGAAAATTATACATACAATGGCTTCTGCCTAAAATTCCTAATTAGCACTCTAAACTATCGATATCACCATCAACAAAATTATGCAAGTAAAGAAATCTTAATTAACAAAAAAGCTGCAAGACAATAATAAAACTAATCTAACAGAATAAATCAACAAGACAAGTAATAAAATCCTAATAAACTAATCCAAATCCCTGATCACACAAAAAACCAATCACTGCCCCCGCTGTCGCACAGGGGCCCGAAGCTTGAACCACCAACTCCGGTGAACAATAGTGAAGATGCTAATGGCGCTCACATCGACAACATCACTGATACGAATCTTTTGCCAAAGAACCACTCTGATGGAAGGTGACTGGAAGGATGAAGAGATCAACAAATATTAGGGATTTATTGATTGCTTTAATTGAATCAACAAATGAGATTTGAGGATGAGATAGAGGAAATTGGGCTTGGAAAATTAGGCTTGAGTATTGGATATGAAGAGTGGGATATTGGATTAATTTTGGCTTCTCTCTTATTAAATCTAAATTAAATTGGATGAACTCCTCTTGATCTCAATCAACGGCCAAATCTGTCGCAGATCTAAATGGAGGGTTGGATGGCTAGATCTAAGTGAAGGAATTAGATCTCTCTCTAGATTTGGATCAACGGTCCAAATTGATCGGCTCAATCTCCTCCATTTGACCTCTAAATCGAGCTTGATTTGATCTGACTCGACCTACTCCTTGGCTCTTTGGATTCCCTACAAAACCAAATTCAAAATATAAAATATAACATCAAATTATAGAAAATTTGCAATAAAGTCTAAAAATAGATTCTACTCATAAACCATGATATAAATACAATATTAAACATATGAAAGGATATAAAATACAAAGTATAAGAGTCAAAATATCATGCTAAAATGCTAACTATCAAGCATCAAATTGACTTCTTAATATTTGAAAGCATACATTTTTCACTATTTCTTCTCCATGATACGAGACTTGAAGCTTTTCTCATACTTGTTTAACCGAAGTAGCACTTGAAATTTTCTCAAAACCATTATCATCTTTGATAGATAAGGAAAAAAATCTTCTTCTCTCTTTTTCTTAAATCTTTTATACTATCCTTTTGAGTTGAAGATAGTTCCGACTCATCACTTGGCTCATCATAACCTTTATCCACAACCTCCCAAACATCATGAGCTCCAAGGATTGTTTTCATCGTGATACTCCAACTATCATAGTTACTAGTCTTGAACATTAGAACTTATTCGCCATCTCTCTTATGTAGAAACCAACGAAGCTCTGATATCACTTTGTTGGAATGAAAAACTTGTGGCAGAGGAAATTGCACTTAGATGGAAGAGGCGAAAAGAGAATTTGAACTTCTATTGAAACCTTTGCTTTATTTGAAATCTTGGTTTGATTACAAAATGAGAGTTCACTCCCTATTTTTACTAGTTGCGCCTCTTGACTAATGGTTAAGATTGTGCCAATATATCTTCCATCTAATAGTTATTATAGTCTATCCAAAGCTCTCCAAACTACTCCACTATAATCTACTGGTATAGATAATCCTTTGGAACATTCTAGAATAAGCTACTAAATTCTAGATCAATGTTATTCTTAAAAAACATGATGAACTAGATAATAGTCGAACCTGGGGTGACCGATTCGACCTCCGGAAGCTTCCCATCGGTCGCCGGCGTAAATCGGAAAATGCTCATGGCAAGCGGTCCAAAAGTCTAGCACCCATGGTTGCACTTCTCATTTGGAGGGAAAACTTCTGCAAAATATGTCATATTGGGGATCGAACCATGGGTGTTTGAGTGACAATTTGACACTCTTCTAGTGCACCTTAGTCCCGGGGGATAGATGATAGTTATTCTAGATCATGGACCTACTTGTTTAATCCAATCCATTTTATCCCAATCATAATAGCTCAAAATCTAGTTTAATTTTCAACACTTAGCCAAGCGGTCTTCCTAAATAGGGGGCACAATATAACCTAAAATAATATTTGTATCTATTGAAAATCGAATAATGTCTCTCTGATAACAAACCCTACCCTAACTATCAATTTGATTTCAATTTAGAGTCGTCAATTTAGGGGATCTGCTAAGTTGGCATGCCCCGCCAAACAATTTAAGTAGGTTGAGTTGAAATTTATTAATCCAATTAAAGGCGGGTTGGCCTACTTGGGCCCGCGACCCACACGGGTAGGCCCACAGCAGGCTTGGGTTGGCCACAGGTTGAAGAAACCTTTTTTTCTCAAATCTTAGCACTCATTAGCGATAGATCTCTCAACTTGTTGGTGATTGATGACTGGGAAAGAAAGAGAATATTTAATTAACATTTATCGTAGCTTAGGTAGAAAGACTTCCTAGAAAGACTTCCTTTCATGTTTTCTCATTCATTCCTCTACTAACTTTAGATCTGTATTGCTACAATATATAGAGGTTCACAATTTGCGTCATGTTATTATTCGATTCTATATCGTCGATGCTAAAGCTAATGAATATGTGTGTTTGCATTGATGAAACATTTTATTGCATATCGATCTGACTAACTTTATTTTGATGATGTAGTAATTCGTAACCAAATTTAAAATTTTTAATTTTTTAATTTTTTTATGAGCCCACGGGTTGGCCCGTCTAACCCGCAACTCATTTTGAGTTAGGTCGAGTTGAAATTTTCGTAATCCATCAAGATGATGAGTCAACCTATTCCGTCCTATCAAATGATCGGCCTATCACAGACTGGCCTGCCCCGTCCCGTTTGACACCTAAGGGAGTGTTTGGTTTGTTTTATTTTTTATTTTCATTTTTTAAAAAAAATCGTATTTTCTCATTTTCTGAAAAATAATTTCATTTCATTTTTTAGTTTTTCAAAAAATATTATATCTTTTTCTGAAAAAACATAAACTAAATAAGTTTTCTGAAAAATCATATTTTCTATGAAAAATAAACCTAACAAACGCAGCCTAAATATCTTACCTTGTGGACAAATAATGATATGCAGGTAATTAATTTTACCCCATCACTTCTGGTTACTTATTTCAGTTCAAAGTACGGTGGCTTGCCGGGCGCGCACACCTTTAATTAAGGTCTCCGTGATTTGCATGGCATGAACATTGAAAGAAACATAGGAGGGGCCCATGAATGGCAGACTCTCAACATTGAAGAGAGGAATAGGGTTGGTTGTGACTTGTGAGTGTGAGGTGCGCAGTACGAGAACATTCAGTATGCTCATCCTCAACTAAAACATTACTCGCTGCTGTGGACGTATAAAGAGATATATGTAACATATAGTTTGATTCATGCATTCTGTGGTAGTTCCATTTGTAGCGCTTTAACTAGATCGCTGCAGGCTGAAACTATCACTCCTACCTACTCATCTATTCAATTTTCTGTAGCTTTAAGTTTTCGTTTAATTGCTAGCTCCCGGCCAGTTTCTCATGCTGCAGGTCCATATATGTTGGACATGTCTTGGCTCTATGCATCATGATCACTATCTGAAACTGCTTCAGACACGCAATCTGAAGAGCACAGAGAATGCTCATGAAGAGCAATCCGGTGGACAACGACGAACCAAGGAATGATCAGCGCTAATCGAGTTGAAGAAGGATGAAGAGCTGTGTGTCCGAGATTGTGCGTTGCATGAAGGGGAAGGCTTTGGAATAGTAGCAGTCACGAGCGTCTTGTTCTCTCTCTCTCTCTCCAATTTATTCCCATCGTGCACCATTTGGCAGCCCCCTTTTCTCTCTCATCTTCTCTGCTCTGTCTCTTTGTTTGTCTGAACAGCCATCAATGAGGGAGGCTAATTGGGACCTCTTCTCTTCTCTTCATTCGGACGTTAAAAGAACAGCGATCGTCTCTCAGTCTCTCTCACTTTCACTCAGTGCCATCGTTCTTGCCCATTTACCAGGGCAGAAGATGATGATGTGAAGCTCTTGATCCAACCATTTACCGTACGTGTAGGAAATTAACGAGACTGACAGATGTGGTCCTAACTCCTAATTCATTCATATACTTAATTTGCTCCCCTTCCTATTCAAGTGTTTTATTATAATTAAATATTCATATTTTAAAAATTTTGTTAAAACGTTAATTAGATTTAAATATATTTTTTACTGATCGATCTTTCAAACAATTTCCAAATCAGTACTTATCCATCTCGGATGGGCATAAATAGAAGTAAAAAAAAAATTAGCTCGCCGTAGTTTATCCATCTCGGTGGATATAGGGCCTGGCGGTGAAATCCAGGATCGCATTCTAGCAATGTGTCGTAACTAATCACCCGAATACTGGTTATGACTAATCCCTACTGGTATCAGAGCTCCGGGGCCATGATGGTTTCTTATTCCTGTTTATGAAAAGAAATGAGATGATAATCATAAAGGCTATTGACCTATTGTTAGGTCTCATGTGTTTCAATGATTTCCAAAATATATATTTACATTTTTTTTTTGAACTTTTGCATTGTATTCTTATGTGAAATAATATGAATTTAGCTGGGAAATTAATCGATCGACAAGCTAGCTAGCTAGCTAGCTACAAAATTAAAGCAATATATATTATGCTGTAGATTGAGGGAGTGCATGGATGATCTATCAAGCTCTTGAAGTGTAATTGGCCAAGTTTTACTGAGCTAGCTAGCACACAGCGTAATGAAAAGGACTTGGCATGGCTGCTTCCTCCCTCACTCCATCAATTCGACACGAGCACGCAGCTTTATTTCCTTGGCATGAATACGACTGACCTCCCTTTGTTGCTATACGCACACCACCACATGGAGCATTTGACCTCTCATGCAGTAACATTTTTGTTGTTTCCGGAGTGGCAGAGTAAGTAAGTTACTGTCCCGCATTGGAAAAGATCAGAGAAAAGAAAAGACAAGAATATATATATATATATATATATATATATATATATATATATATATATATATATATATATATATATATATATATATATATATATATATATATATATACACACACACACACGATCAAGACAAATAAATTTTTCAAGAAGTGATTTTTTCACTTATTTCATGGGGCTCTTTTATTGAAAAATTTACTAAAATCGTCATTTTAATTCTTCCTAGTTCCTAGTCGTAAGGATTATTATCGCGTGCTGCTGCATTTAATATTTGAAAATAGAAGAGGAGAAAATAATTTTCAAGCGAAATATAGTTGAAGGAAGAAATTTAATTAATTTTTTGCTTTTATATATTTTCCCATTTAATCCATTCTTTTATATATTAACTTTTTCTCAGGCATGCACCAACTTGCAGTGAGAATATTTTTGCTGTGTCCGGGGTCGCAGAGCAAGTTATACTGTCACGAATTGGAAAAGAGAGAATAAAAAAACTATGACAATAAAATATCAAGACAAACTCCCCGTTTAAGAAGCGAGCCTTTTTTTCAGTTAATTGGAGAAAACTCCCCACTTTCAAACTGGCTTTTGTATGTATTCCCCATTTAATAAATTTTTTACATTCACTCCCTAATAGATTAAGTATAAAAAAGTAAAAACTCAGTATACATTGTAAAGATTTGAGTATAAATTGTTTGAGATTGAGTACTAATTTAAGAAATTTGAGTACAAAGTTTCGATGACTCCTCATGTAAAAATCTTGATATCGTGAGTATAAAAGAATGAAAACTCAGTATACATTATAAAGATTTGAGTATAAATTGTTTGAGATTGAGTACTAATTTAAGAAATTTGAGTATAAAATTTCGACAACTCCTCGTGTGAAAATCTTGATGTGGTGGATGCAACCTCACATACTCAAATTTCTAAATTTTATACTCAAATTTTTTTCAAATAATACTCAATCTAAATCAATTCATACTTAAATTTTGATAATATATATTGAAATTTTTACTATATACTGAAATAATGTATACTCAATTTTTTTCAAATAATACTCAAATTTCTTAAATTAGTACTCAATCTCAAACAATTTATATTCAAATTTTTACGATTTATACTGAATTTTTACTCTTTTATACTGATAAAAAAATAACACACAAAACTGTCTTGTCAATCCCATCAGGGAGTGCATGCAATGAAATTTTTGATTGGGGAGTGCATGCAAAGCCCACTTTGATGTTGGGAAGTTTTCTCAAATTTTCCCTTTTCCACTTATTTCATGGGGTTTTTTTTATTGGCAGTGTTGGAGTTATAGAAGATGAAGAGGTATCCCTTCCTTTTTATCTTCTAAGTCATTCATATTCCTCCATTAATGGAGGAATATGAAGAGACCTTTTACCTCTATATATATATGGCTTCTAAGGCAAAGGGGAGAGCTGAACAAGAGAAAGGACATGCTATGTGTGTGCGTCCAAGCCAATGGAGATCGTGCGAGACAAGCTATGTGCGAGGTCTGTGCGAGGTCAAAGAGAAAGAGTTCGTCTCGTGTGTATAAGGTTATTGTGCAAAGTTCGTCCAAGTGCATATGACGAAGAAGGGGTTATTGAGAAGAACATTCAAGATTAGTTCGTCCAATTACAGAAGAGGGTTTTGGTTTGTGAAATTATGAAGAGCTTTTCGATTCGTTCGTGATCATTCTTCGGATGACAAAGTCTTCCGGTTTCTTCTCCAAGTGCAGATCACTGTAAGTGTTTTACAGAATTTGTTTCTGTAGTTCATGCTTTAGAAATATCAACAATGGTATCAAAGCATTAGATTATAAAAGCATAACTTTACCTTTGTATATCGATCACTTCTTGCCCCTGTTTGATGTCCCGGTCAGAGTTTGTCTCCGTCGTGTTCTTCTCTTGCCGGGTGAAAATCCAACGTAGTCGTCGGAAACTAGCGACTATGTGTCATGGTTGTTTTCTCCCTAAGAAGAAGAGGAAAGGGCAAAAAGATGTCTAAGGATCGAACCACAAACCTCTTCCAAGGGAAGAGACGCTCTACCATAAAGCTGTAGCAAAAGTTATTTGTAACTCGTTCAATTAATTTGAACTAATCTATCCAATTAGACTTGGGTTAAATCATTAGTTGGTTTAATCAGATTAGTTTGGTCCAATCATATCAGGTTTTGGTTCAAACCATTTGTTGGTTTAACCAAATCAGTTTGGTCCAATCAGGTCGGGTCTGGTTCAAACCATTGGTTGGTTTAACCATACCAATTTGATCTAAAATATAACCAGTCTAATTGGTTTGATAAATAAGTTTGACTTAAACGTGAATGGGCTTAAAATTAAACAATAACAATAAGATATCCAATTAGATCAGTTCTAATAAGGACAAAAGAATAAACTAATACTTGAGATCTAATTTCCAAATCGACCGGTCCAGTGTGTTAGTCAACTGGAGTTCCTCAAATAAAGAAGATTTGTTTTTCTTATTTGCTTATGATTCTGTGTGTTCTATGCATATATATGTGAATGGAAATGAACTAGTTTTGTTACTGGATTGCCAGTTTTGTACTGACAATAATATTTTTCAATTTCACATGCTAAAGATGATATACACAATGACCTGTCTCGATGTGTGACAGAATGAGCTGAGGGAGGCAATTGAGGAGATAGAGCAAAGTCTAACATAAAATGGATTATGTTAACAACTGCACTAGTGTTTATCCTAGTGGCAATGACATTAGTTTATTTAATTTGTTAAAGTTTTGTTATTGTTATTGTCGTTATGTACGAACAGTATTGACCTATTTAGTTTATGAAAGTCATGTGATATAGACTGTTATTTTGTACAAACAGTACTATTTTATGAAAAAAGATCATGTTATATGTTAACAAATCTTACAAATGATTAGTTCATTTTTACAAATGATTAGTTCATTTAATGATTAGTTCATTTTTATAAATGATTAGTTCATTCCTACAAATGATTAGTTCATTTAATGATTAGTTCATTCATATTAGTTCATTTAATGATTAGTTCATTCTATGATTAGTTCATTATACAAATGATTAGTTCAATTGATGGGATGTATGTAATATAATTGATCAATATTGATTAGATTGGATTATATGAATGATGAGTGGAAACGTAGTTACCACTTGATTTTGTAAACCAATTCTAATTTACAACGAGTCAATTATAAGTTACATGCATATAAATTACACTTAGTCAATAAATAATGTATTTATTTATGATAGATCATGACAACTAAGAACATCATAGCTAAAATGAATAGAGAGAAATTATATGGGGATAACTATAAAATATGACATCTCAAGATATAATATGTTCTTGAGGAATAGAAAGTTCTAGAGACTGTAACAGTTCATGGAAGAACCTGCTTATGATTCAATTGCACAGCATAAACTTGATCTTGATGCCTATAGGGCATAGAAGAAAAAGGACTCCACTACTAAGGGCGTATTGATTAGTTCAATGGTAGACGACCTGGTATTTGAGTATGAGTCATCACCATCTGCTCATGCCGTCTAGGTAGCCCTAGAGAGAAATGTAGTGAAGTTAGCTTGAGCAAGCTTTGTCAATTGACAATTAAGTTTGACAGTTGTAAAAAGCGCCCGAATGTTACCATGGCTCAACATCTGAGAGAAATGGGGAATATGATTCGAGAGTTAAAGGCTGCTGGTCATGAGTTGACCGATGAATAACAGGTTTAGGCAGTTATTCGTTCCCTTCCTGATTCTTGGGAAACGAAACAGAACCATACTTACAGTGAGAGTATCAAGACTCTCACTGATATCTCACACCAATTGAATTAGAGGTGGAGAGAATAGAATCCATAAGGATTTCTAAACAATCTTTTGTAGCTGAAGGTTCTGGATCCAAAAATAAGAAAAGATGGTTCAAGAAAAGAGAGGGAAAAGAAGCTACTACTGCTGCTGGGAAAAACCCAAACAAGAATAAGTTTCATGAGCATTATGTTGCTAGTACAGTGTCGTTAGCTGATTCTTATCCTTTGTGGATTATATATTCAATAGTAACGAACCATGTAGCTCATGATCGAGCTACATACGTAGAGTACCGTCGGGTACCAACTGACAATAAGTGGATATATATGGGAAACAATGCAAGAATTGAAGTCAAAGGAATTGACACTTGCAAACTCAACATTCATGGTGGGCGTACCTTGTTTCTGCATGATGTCCTGTATGCTCTTGAGATTCGACGGAATCTGGTTTCCGTTAATTGTCTTCTTGAAATGGGTTACTGTTTGAACTTTTATAGTGGTTGTGTGAAACTTAAAATTAACTCTGTGTTAATTGGATATGGTTATGTATCAAACGGTTTCATGGTTCTTGATGTAGAACCAGATGTTAATTGTAGAAATAATGGTTGTTTTTCAAACATTGCTCTTACTAGCGATGTTGATGTTAATGATGAAGTTTGACATGCTAGATTGGGACATATAGGACAAGAAAGAATGAATAGATTAGCAAGAGAGGGTCTGTTCGGCACTCGTGCTAAAGTTGACTTGTCTATATGTGAGCATTGTCTTGCTGGAAAAGCAACTAGGAAACCATTTGGTAAGGCTATTAGGGCTGAATCACCATTGCAATTGATTCATTCGGATATTTGTGGTCTGATGAACATGAAGGCTAGACATGGAAGTTCTTATTTCATTACATTTATTGATGACTTCACGCGTTTTGGTCATGTGTATTTGATTTCTTATAAATCTGAAGCATTAGATTGCTTTAATCATTATTTAAACGAAGTTGAGAATCAATTGGAATGTAAGGTTAAAACCTTTCGCACTGACCGTGGAGGTGAATATTTGTCTGATCAGTTCAAGACAATACATAATGAGAAAGGGATTATTAGACATTTAACTATCCCTGAGACTCCACAGCATAATGGAGTTGCTGAAAGAAGAAATCGAACTCTTCTTGAAATGGTTAGGTCGAAGATGGTTCAAGCTAATTTGTCAATTTCCTATTGGGAAAATGCATTATTGGCTGCAACCTACATACTTAACCGGGTGCCTTCTAAATCTGTTTCATCTACTCTATATGAACTTTGGATAGGCAGAAAACCAGATTTAAGTAATCTGAGACTATGGGGGTCAGCTGCTTATATTCATGACAAGACTCACAAACATGGAAAATTAGGACCCAGGGGTAGAAAATGTATCTTTGTAAGATATTCTGATACCTCTAAGGGTTATATTTTTATTGGTGAGCAACAAGATGAAACCATCTCTGAAATAGAGTCAAGAGATGCTATTTTTCTCAAAATTGAGTTCCCAACAAGATGTGAAGTTGATAAATCAACTCCTCTATTTGAAATAGAGGAGGAGGATACTGTTCCTCTATCAACGAATCAGGAATCACAGGGGATACCTGAATCTAGTCAACCTAGTGGGAGTAAATGACCTATAAATGAATTAGTTTCTCAACAGTCTAACCTGCGAAGAAGTAATCGTAAGATTATTTCTCGGAGAAGGTTTGACATTGAATATGAGGCATTAATGATTCTCCTAGTTGATGATGAAGAACCTCGAACGGTTGAGGAAGCAATGAAATACTCAGTTAAGAAGAAATGGAAAGTTGCAATGGATGAAGAAATGGAGTCCATGAGAAAGAATCAAGTTTGGGATTTAGTCGATCTTCCTCCGGGCCGCAGGGCTATTGGGAATAAGTGGATTCTCAAAATTAAGAGGAAAGCGGATGGGTCGATTAATCGGTACAAAGCTCGTTTGGTTGCAAAAGGATATACCCAAATGAAGTGTATTGATTTTGAAGAGACATTCTCCCCAGTTGTGAAGTTTGTGTCAATACGAGACATCCTAGCTATAGTAGCACATTTTGACTTAGAATTACATCAAATGGATGTAAAGACGACTTTCCTTAATGGTAATCTTGACGAAGAAATTTATATGACACAACCAGAAGGTTATATAGCTGAGGGCCAAAAGGATAAAGTCTGTAGATTTGAGAAGTCTATGTATGGGCTAAAACAGGCGTCAAGGCAATGGAACATAAGATTCAATGAAGTTATTTTGTCTTATGGTTTCGAATGATCAATGAGGATCATTGTGCTTACCTAAGGAAGGATAAAGGAAAGTTTGTCATTTTATCATTATATGTTGATGATATGCTAATAACTGGAAGTGACCTAAAGTTTGTGATTGAAGCCAAGTCTTGGCTTTCATCACAATTTGACATAATAGACATGGGAGAAGCTGAGTACATCTTAGGAGTACGGATCATTTGAGATCGATCAAAAAGACTACATAAAACAAACTCCTGTAGCGAGAGACACTGTTCTGAGCAAAAGTATGTATCCCAAGACTCCAAATGAAATAGCCGATATGAAGGAAAAACCATATGCTAGTGTCATTGGTAGTTTGATGTACACTATGTTGTGTACTCGTCCTGATATAAGCTATGTTGTTGGCTTAGTTAGTCGTTTCCAGTCAAACCTAGGATCGAGACACTGGAAAGTAGTGAAAAAGATCAAAGCTGAGCCAGAAGGGCTCTACAGATGCATAGGGCAAGAGACCTTGATAATATAAAATCCACATCTAGCTATGCCTTCTTGCTGAATGGTGGCGCCATCTCATGGAACAACAAGAAACAAGCTTGTGTAGTATTGTTGAAATAGGCTTATGTAGCCCTATCAAACATGCTTGTGTAGTGTTTTCGACAATGGAGGCTGAGTATGTGGCTTGTACAGCGGCTGTATAAGAATCTGTGTGGTTGAGAAGGTTCTTAAAGCATCTGAAAATTGTTGAGGATAGTGGGAGTCCTATTACAGTGTATTGTGACAATCAAGCTGCTATAGCTTTTTCCAAGGATCCTAAATATCATAGCAATGGCAAGTACATAGAAATTTTATAAGGGATATTGTTGATAAGAAAAAGATAATTCTTGAGTATATCCCTACACGAGCAATGCTTACAGATCTTTTTACTAAGCCATTGACTAAAGAGTCATTTCATGGACATGTGAAGTTTTTGGAACTACGCAAGATATAACACATTGTAAAGACTGTTATATATATGAAATGTCATGATCTATTCAGTGTAAATGTATTTGTTACATTTGGATAAAAGTCTCGATGAGCATGTTGGTAGGCTGAGATTGGTCCACTCACATAGACAATCGTCTCTATTTGTTTAGTATAAATAGAGGTAAGACCATTACTTATGAGACAACTTTTGTAGTTGCAGACAGAGACATACTCGTAAGTTGATGTCGCCTTGATTTTTGTATCAAGATGAGATCATTTATGTAATGATCGAAGTAAATGCACCCACCATTTACTAAACCTATTAAAGGCCAGATTACAATTCATATGTTGAATTCGGATTAGACATTAGGTATGTCTAGATCGAAATCTGTACGTAAATATTTGAGAAAAACATGCACTCTTTTTGGTAAAGAGAAAAACATCGTAGCATGTGATTCATACCACATGTGCTATAGCAACAATAAGGGTAGTAGGAGAATGGATCCCTGCTTCTATACTATGTGAGACCCTTGAGATTATAAGTTAATCTCAATCTTACCCTAAGTGACTATTTAGCTGTCTACTTGAAGTTTTAATCAGTGACTGTTACTTTAGTGTGTATCCTATTGGCTATGGATGATTCGGTCTATGGAGCATAACTAGGAAAGCAACTGATTAGAATGAATATATTCTAGCTAAAAAGGAAGATTAAAATTGATTTATATCTGTAATACTTATTCACTGGTCGACCAGTTATATTTTTTTGTTGAGTACTTAAAAATGAATTGTGAATAAATGTATTGATTAGAGATGTTGAGCATGCTCTTGACATAGTTGTCATATGATGGATTAGAGATGTTCATATGATGTAAATATTTAATCTGAGGTAAAGACAAGTTATTGATGTCTCTGATTCGTTCTATAGAGCAGCTAAGTTAAGTGTAACAACTTTCTTAGCATTAATTGCTCAGTGTGCTTGCTGTCGCACGAACCATTTTCCCTAGCGTATAAATTGAATGTTCTTATATGGTCTTTGTGACTTTCTTACATGGTCTATGTGACTAGATGACCTATATGGATTGACTTGGACGAGTGGGAGATGTTGGAGTTATAGAAGATGAAGAGGCACCCCTTCCTCTTCATCTTCCAACTCATTCATATTCCTCCATTAATGGAGGAATATGAAGAGACCTTCTACCCCTATCTATATATGGCTTCTAAGGCAAAGGGGAGAGCTGAACAAGAGAAAGGACATGCTATGTGTGTGCGTCCAAGTCAATGGAGATCATGCGAGATAAGCTATGTGCGAGGTCTGTGCGAGGTCAAAGAGAAAGGGTTCGTCTCGTGTGTATAAGGTTATTGTGCAAGGTTCGTCCAAGTGCACATGACGAAGAAGGGGTTATTGAGAAGAACATTCAAGATTGGTTTGTCCAATTACAGAAGAGGGATTTGGTTTGTGAAATTATGAAGAGCTTTTCGATTCGTTCGTAATCGTTCTTTGGATGGCAAAGTCTTCCGGTTTCTTCTCCAAGTGTAGATCACTGTAAGTGTTTAGATTTACAGAATTTGTTTCTGTAATTCATGCTTTAGAAATATCAACAGGCAGATTTAGTAAAATCGTCATTTTAATTCTCAGTAGTTCGTTATCAGTGGATGGTCCGCCCTCAAATTTAGATTATTAAATAAATTTAAAAAATGAGATGTTTTTTGACATGACTTTTCATGTCATTAATTGGCAATTGGGTCGGGCAAGTCGGGCAGATTACTTTCAGTCTGTGTTATTTTTACCGAATCACTCAATCGTTCGACCGACGGCATCCTCTCCTGATCGATTGATTTTTGCCCGGCCGACTGGGTGTCATGTCCTATTAGTGAGAGCTCCGGAAAGGGTTCTTGGCCCCTCTTCTCGAAGAAGCTAGCTCGCCAGTTGGCCGATCGGAAGCAGAAAGGAGGTCTAGGGACGGACAGTGAGGCGCCAAGAGTATCGTATGAAAGATACGGTTTAAAGATACCAAGCGTACGAATATATTCTACGGATTAGTTAAGTCCTGCGAGGGGACAATAGGTTGGTGCACGCCAACCAATGTATCAGACAGTTAAGAAATGTGGACGGTCATACAATTAGGCATGGCGGCTTGTTGGTAGAGTGACATATCCATCTCCTTTCTTGCCAATAAATCCTGCCCCCAAATTCGAGCATTTAAGTCTGATAGGATATTTTGACAGACTTAGTATATCGCCTTCGCTTATATAAGGATCCTCATTCCTTCATGCACAGGTATACTCTACAGTTCTTTTACTGTTTTCCACTCATTTTTTTCTTCGTTGGAGTTCTGATTTGATTGTCAGAGTGTCTGCGGTGGAGACCCCCTGGCCAACCTCTAACTGTCCTTTTTCTTGCAGTTCACGGGTGTTTGCTACTCTTCTTGAGCATCCTATCGGCTCTCCCGAGCGTCTGTCTAGCAAGTCAACGGTTAGTCTTTGATCAATCTCTCAACCGCGTCATCAATCAATCATCCTTTTCACATACCAACAGGATCATAGTTAATCAAACATCGTGTAGATGTATAAGTGAGTTTTGAACCATGATTATTTGGAGAAAAAATATCCTACCACTTATCTCATAAAGTGCCTCGAGCAGTGTGATGTATTTGATATCTGAAGCTATAAGAGTTGTATAAAAACATCCATATCACATTTTCTATTTAAAATTTACAATTTAAAATAAAATAATTACTTTATTAAATTTAGATATTTATTTTCCACTACATAGTATATCAATTTCCTTATATTTATGAAATGATATACATGAAAGTGGGAAGTAAGAATTATAGAGAATAATATTTTAATATAAGTAAGAATTATAGAGAATAATATTTTAATATTTAAGGGATAAATTTTATTTTCTAAATTTAAAAAATTTATTGTTTATAAAATTTAAATTTAATAAATATAGATAGGATAGTTGATGTAAAGATTTTTTTAAAGTAAAATTTAAAGTAAAATGATAAAATTTTTATTTAAAGAATCGAATGTAAATACCCTCACAATTTATCATGTCTAAAAACAATTTAACTTTTACATTATTATAAGTACTAAACCATTTATCATCATATTTATTTAATTAATTACCACTACATAGTTAGATCCAATTTTATGTGATGAAGGATAAAGTAATTTATTTTTTAATTCCGACCATACAAACTACTCAATTATACCGGCAGCCATGTCTTAAGAATTGTTATATAAGGACTTGAAACGCCTTTCTTTGATGGCCTACGGCCTTGACAAGACATTGTCAATGTCACTCTTCTTTGAGATACAATAAGTCCATCTTTATAGTGATCACTTGCTTCACTTAAACTCCTCCTTGCTCAACATGAGGCCAAGGAAGTAGCCAAGGTGTATAGGGCAAATTTTAATGATGTCAAAATGATAAAAGAGATGTCAATGGTGTTGAGATGATCTTAAGAGGCATGAGGAGACGAAGGGAAAGATGTCCTTGCGAGTGTAGCTAATGGAGTTAGTACTCGTGCAAGATCAGATAGACATAATTTTATCAGAAATGATACGCTGTGTGAATTGCTCGGTGTGAACGCAGCGTGAACGACGTGGCACGTCGTTCACGCCGTGTGGGCGCAGAGCAATTCACGTGTTTTAAAATTTTTCCCGATGCGAAAAGGGTTTCCCCCCTCCCCCCGACGCCGAAACCTCTTCCTCAACTCTAAATCCTTCGACTTCTTCTTCCTCCCTCCCTCCTCCGCCCCGACTTCTTCTTCCTCCCTCCCTCCGACGTGCGGCTCCCGAACCTAAACCATTTCCCGAACTCCGTTCATCCTCTTCTTCCTCCCTCACTCACGCGTCGCGCGACTCCCGAACCCTAAACCCATTCGACTTCTTCTTCCTCCCTCCCTCCTCCACCCCGAATTCTTCTTCCTCCCTCCCTCCGACGGCCCGACTTCTTCTTCCTCCCTCCCTCTGACGTGTGGCTCCCGAACCCTAAACCTATTCCCGAGCTCCGTTCATCCTCTGCTTCCTCCCTCCCTCACGCGACTTGCTGCGAGGCCGTGGTTTCGTCGGAGTCGAACGCCGACCTTCGTCCGCCTTGGTGAAACAGCCCCGACGCGTGCTCTCGTCGACGCCTCACCGGAGCTCCTGGGAGGCCTTGCTGTGACCGAAGGTTTGTCTCACTACAGAACATCTCATTTTAATCTATCAGTCATTATGTTGATAGTGTAGAGTTAATAAGATTATTAGGTGAAGTGGATTGCATCCCATGCCATATCTGTAATCAGGTAATATAATATTTTCTTTTCCCCAAACTTAACCACATGATTGTTAGCAGTTAATCTGAACTGTGTATTCCTTCGTGTGAGTGTGAATGTGACTTCAATAGAAGCTTTATTTCATAGGCTATTATATCTTGGAACCACTCAGACAAAACCAAATAAATGTGGAAGTTCTTAAAAGTGGTCTTTGATGATCACCCGTCAATAAAATGTCCCCACAAAGCAATATTCTTATTCTATTTCTGTTTGTTATCCTTTCCATTATCACTGTTAGTATGCTATAGCTTTACTTGTTTTTGCATAGTCTTGGTTTTGGAGAAAAATCACATTTATTTGCAAGGTGTTGTACTGATTTCATTTTGCACTGCAGCCACTGACTGTGTACCACTGCTTTCAAGTCTTGTCTGCCCATAGCTCAATTTCAAAAGTGAAAGCTGAATTAAACATACACTATTTAGGTAAATAATTTCTTTTTCTACATGCTGATATTTATGTGCTTACGTCTGAGCTTTGAGCCGTCGACCTAGCTTGGAATCAGTAATTTGGACAACAGTAATTTGGACCCAGGTCTGATACTACAACGCTTCAATAGTTTATGCGGTAAGTCCCAGTTCGTTTTAAGCCTCCAATTGAGTCTGTTACAATTCTATTACCATTATATGATACTGTTTTTAATTGTTAGAACTGTTCAAATGGTCATGGAGGAAGAAATCATTGAATCGTGTGTGCCACTGAATGATATTGATGATCTGCAAGTGTTGGGTGATTCATCAAGCTTGCAGTAATTGGAGGCTCCACAAGTTGGGATGCAATTTTTATCTGAGGAGGAAGCTCATGTTTTTTACAAAACGTATGCCCAAGGTCTTGGTTTTGGTATTTCAAAAATGCGTTCCAAAAAAGGAGACAATGGTGAACAAAAGTATATTTCATTTGGATGTTCTAAAAATGGTAAGAATGTTCCTAAAGTTAAAAATTCCTTTTATCCTAGACCTTGTAGCAAAACGAATTGCAATGCACTGATAAATATTATAGTTCAGAATGATGGGTTATTTCTCATTACTAGTTTTCACCTTGAACACAATCATGAGTTAAATCCAAGGAAGTCAAGACATTTTAGATGCAATAAAGTGTTAAATTCCCAAACTAAGAGGAAATTAGAGTTGAATGATCAAGCTGGAATTACTTTGAGTAAAAGTTTTCAATCATTTGTTGTTGAAGCTGGTGGATATGAAAATTTATTGTTTGATGAGAGAAAGTGCAGAAATTATGTGGTTGAAGTACGTAGATTAAGAATTGGGCATGGTGATGCAGAAGCATTGAATAATTACTTTTGTCGTATGCAAACTAGAAATTCGAATTTCTTTTATACCATTGATGTAGATGAAGATTGTCGCATAAGAAATATATTTTGGGCTGATGCAAGATGTAGGGCTTCATATGAGTATTTTTCTGATGTCATTATATTTGATACTACATATTTGACCAATAGTTATGATATGTCGTTTGCTCCATTTGTTGGAGTAAATCATCACGGTGAATCAGTATTACTTGGTTGTGGCTTGATATCCAGAGAAGATTCTGAAACATTCATTTGGTTATTCAAATCATGGTTGGCATGCATGAGAGGACGAGCTCCACGACGTATTATTACGGATCAGTGCAAAGCTATGGAAATTACAATTCTTGAGGTATTTCCAGACTCTCATCATCGCTTATGTCTTTGGCATATTATGAAAAAAAATTCCAGCTAAGTTTGGTAGTCATGCCAACTATAAGTTGATAAAGAAAAATTTGAAGAATATTGTTTATAATTCTTTATCTTTTGAAGAATGTGATAGCAATTGGAAAAAATTGATTGAAGATTTTAATTTGGAGAATAATGAATGGTTGAGTTCTTTATGGGATTGTCGTCATAAGTGGATGCCTGTGTATGTGAAAGATAAATTTTGGGCAGGGATGTCTACAAGTCAAAGAAGTGAGAGTATGAATGCCTTTTTTGATGATTATGTTCATTCAAAAATAACATTGAAATAGTTTGTTGAACAATATGACAGTGCTTTGAAAAGTAAGATTGAAAAGGAAAATAATTCTGATTTTGCATTTTTCAATTCAATTATTCTAGTCATTAGTGGTCATCCCATTGAAAAGCAATTTCAAAGTGTCTATACTAATAAGATATTCAAGTTATTTCAGGATGAAATCAGGGGTTTAATGTTTTGTAACACTTCGTTTGTAAAGCAAGAAGGGTCAACTATCTTATATGAAGTGGTGGAAACTGTATTGGGAAAAGAGGGAGCAACTCCAACAGATGTGCCATTTTTAGTACTATATAATGAGGTAGACTGTGAGATGAAGTGTTTGTGTCGTCTCTTTGAATTTCGAGGCATTTTGTGTAGACATTTGGTTTCTATTCTTTTCAAAAGAAATGTCACTAGAGTTCTTGAAAAGTATATTTTAGAACGATGGCGCAAAGACATTAAACGTCGGTACCAAGGCGTCACCAATATTTATGATGATTTTTGTTATCATGAGGAAGAAAGACAAAAATATAATAATCTTCAACCCTTGTTACAAGAAGTGCATCAGCTGGGGTCTAAAAATCATGAGAGGTTCTCTGTTTTAATGGGGATTTTAAATGAAGCAAAACAAAAGATTATGGATATTAATATTATTGATTCGTTAGATGGTGATCATGATAGCAACACAATACATGGGGAATCAAGAATTAAGATCACGAAGTTTCACTCTCCACTAAAGATAAGATCTCGTGGACGTCCACCAACCAAAAGAAAGCAATCCAAAATTGAGCAAATTGTGAAAAAGGTGGTGGCAAAGAATATAAAGGTTGAATTAATTATATTTTGGATTTATGTTTTGGTTATAATTGGTTTTAATTATTGTAGTTGTTAATATTGAATGTAAGTTCTTTGTCGACAGGTTGTGAGAGGTGGCGGTAAAGAACAACAAGAATTTTCAAATTTAAATCATACAAATATGATCACTGGCCCGAGTTGTCAGAGTAGCCATAATGTAAGTTCAAATTTTTATGATTTCTTTTGGAAATAGCTATAACTAGCTGATTTTGTAATAAAATCACTGATTTTGCTTTTGGAAGTTGCTATAACTAGCTGATTTTATGACTTTTTTTTCGAAGTTGCTATAACTTTTTGGAAGTTGCTATCACTAATACGATCACTAATTTAAATCATATTTTCTTCTTTTTTTGTGGTTAGGTTGTAGCTGATGTTTCAGTGAACTGTGGTGATGTTTCAGTGAACCTTATTATTTTTCTTTAAATATGACCCACATGACAGATTTAGATAACATCTTGTTCTACTTTGATTTATGAAAAGATAAAGCAATAGATCCAGATACTTTATGCATGAGAACCATTTTCATGAGGATTGTTAGATTGGATGATATCTAAGCTACTTGTTGATATCATTAGCCTGGGCAATTTGTATGTCATACTTTTGAAGAAAAAGGAGGCTTAACCTTTGAAATTTATTTGGTCAAGGTAAGCTCCTTCTACAATAGGCATGTACTTAGCTCAAAAACAGTGATTGTCTGAGAAGCATTGGCGCTAC
This sequence comes from Boesenbergia rotunda, assembly GCA_024364735.1. NCBI lineage: Eukaryota > Viridiplantae > Streptophyta > Magnoliopsida > Zingiberales > Zingiberaceae > Boesenbergia > Boesenbergia rotunda. The sequence continues at coordinate 153,140 of JAGFNQ010003084.1, read as the reverse complement.
TTCAGATTTGTCTCTAAGTTGCATTTATTGTATCAACATATAGTTACTTTTTTGATATATTTAACTGATGTGGTTCCTCTTATATGCAACATAATGTAAAAAAATTCCCTAATATTATCTTACATCATATCATTTTACCGATCTTAGACTTCTATTGTTTTCCTTTTGTTTATATCTTTGTGGATAAGTTCAGTGTATTTTGTTCAGTACTGTTTTACTATGTGGCCTCGTAGATGTATAATCTATGCACTTTGTAGTGAGGTACTACATTGCATATTGGCCATAATATACGGTGAGGGGATCAGCTCACACTCCAATTACTTAGTATAGCTAAGATATGATCAGTCATAGAACTCAGTGTTATTTAGAACTCATTGTTATTTAGAACTCAGTGTTATTTCTGATCATATGTTATTTAGAACTCATGCTGATATGCTTACCTTTGGCTTATGTTCTTTCAGTGTCCAAGTGGGCACACTTTGTGCTTTTCCTGCAAAGCCGAAAGTGAATCTGTCGAACTTGCTGCCGAACTTGCTGCTTTTCAGTGTCCAACTTGCTGATTCACTCCAAATCCGTTGCTGCTTCACTCCAAAGCCGAAAGGAAATCTGCCGAAAGGAAATTGGCCAAATCCGTTGTTTAGAACTTGCTGCCGAAAGTGAACTTGAGAACCTGTTGTGAACTTGAGAACTTGTGAACTTGAGAACCTGTTGTGAACTTAGAGAACCTGTTTCAGTTTTAGTTCTTTGCTTAGTTTCAATTTTAGTGCTTTGCTATGTGTTGTAATGTTGCTGTGAGTTTCGATGCCAAATCCTATGTTTTGCCTATGTTTATTCCAGTCTCGATGCCTATGTTTTGCGCCTTATATCATTACATTCTACGCCTTATATGATTTCATTTATTTTCATCAAAAATAATATTGTTAGTTTTAAGTGAATTTGTAAATCATCTCTAAGATTATTTCTAACTGAATAACTTATCAATATAAGACTTACAAGATGGATTGCAATGTTGTCAAATGAGTAGTGTACTTATGATATGGCTGAATGGATGTTTATTTTGTTCGATAGAATTAGACGAGAACTATGAGGTAAAGGAGAAGAGGGAGTTCACCATCCCTGATCACCTGTCCATATGCAATCACACAACTATTATATCCAGACATGCAATTCTCGACCATTGGCAAACCAGCAACTCGAAAAAGCATCTCCTGCACATAACTCCAAGGTATTAATCATAGGATGATTGACAATTATCAAAAATTCAATTCAAGACTAGAATACCTGATTGATTGTTTCACAAGCTACATAGTCGAATGTAAATCGAGTTTCTGGTTGACCTATCCAAGTGATGTTATGTGCACTCTCTTGCTTCAAGCATCTGCGGAAACCTTGGTGGGTTTTCTCTGTAGTATTGAGTGGACGAACACGAATGACAACCTAAAATATACAAAAAAAATTATTCCACACTGCCAATCTTGCATCCGTCATATGCAGATCAGATTACTGGCTTATCTGTTGAGTTAGAAGCTTAAATGATATTCTTATTCTTTCTTGCAGCAATTTAGTATAATGTAGAACCATTATCACAAAGATATTTGATATTTGAAACCAGATATCTTGTCAAGAATAGAAGAATTCTTTTTCTAGTAAGGCACTATCACTAGATAGCTAAAGGACACAAAAGCAGCAAAACATATTTACAACAGCAGCTAAGAGTCATAAATTAAGACTTCTAAATGACACAAAAGCAGCAAGATAAATAAAAAAGTTAGAATGGAAAATATAAAGACTAGTAAAACACCACGAAACATTTACAACAAAACATAATTTAGACAATATCATCCACAAGATTCAAAAAAAAGTTTACACTTCAAAGTGCATAATTTACACAATATCATCCACAAAACATTCCATAAAACATTTACAACAAAGTGCATCTTTCAGACAATCTCAAAGTACATTTCAAAGTACAGTTCAAACAATCTCATTTGCAACAGACAATTATCTTCATAAGAGGTAGGAAGCTCAGTTATCTTCATCTGAGGAGAAAGCTGCACATGTGACAACCCATATAATCAAACCAATCACTACCACAAGTATTTGTGTAACGCTTCTCTTTGTAGTATTCAATTCAAGGAGTAGCTTGCAATTGTCACTCTTCAACTCCTTCATAGTATGCTCTACACTTCTAACATCAACCTCTAACTTGTTTATTCTTCTTAGCAATCCTGATATTACTTGTGTCGATCTACTACACATCTCCTCATCAACCCAAGCCCAGAAATCACACCCTCCACTCTGTAATTCCATATTATTTATAAGATTTGTTGTTCAAAGTTTTGCATGAAAGAAAAGACAAATTATGTTTATCCTACCCTCCCTCATATAGCGGACATATGGCAAATCTCCTACCTGGGTTGTCATTAGTCCATGAGGTGATGATTTTCACCATTAGTCCACATCTACATTTCGGTAGATTGGTGGTGCAATAATTGGGCATTTTTAACCTACTATTTTTAACTTGCAAAGATAAAAATTACCCCATAAGCAGTTTACAATAAGCATGAGCATACTAGTAGTTGAATGAGAATGCAATAATTAAGCCATGATAATGCGTGAGCAATAATTAAACCAAAATTGAATTCTGAGTACTAGCACAGATAATACAAATATCATTTATTACCCATCATGACCAAGCAAATAGTATGATATAGATTAAAAATGAAAAATGAAAATTAAAGGAGTGCAGCAAGTTCCAACAGAGCAACCAACTTGAAGATCACTCTATACATAGTTTTGTACAATCTAATTCCTCTCACTTTTGGCCTAAATTTGCTAAACTCAAGTGATTGTGTTTGTCATTGTTTACATCAACAACCAACAAACAGTACATCAGTCAGATTGTACATAAGCAAGTTTGTCAATTGTATATAACACAGACTTGACAAACTAAAATCAATTATATAACGTAAGCACATAAATATCAGCATGTAGAAAAAAAAATTATTTACCTAAATAGTGTATGTTTAATTCAGCTTTTACTTTTGAAATTGAGTTATGGGCAGACAATACTTGAAAGCAGTGGTACACAGTCAGTGGCTGCAGTGCAAAATGAAATCAGTACAACACCTTGCAAATAAATGTGATTTTTCTCCAAAACCAAGACTATGCAAAAACAAGTAAAGCTATAGCATACTAACAGTGATAATGGAAAGGATAACAAACAGAAATAGAACAAGAATATTGCTTTGTGGGGACATTTTATTGACGGGTGATCATCAAAGACCACTTTTAAGAACTTCTACATTTATTTGATTTTGTCTGAGTGGTTCCAAGATATAATAGCCTATGAAATAAAGCTTCTATTGAAGTCACATTCACACTCACACGAAGGAATACACAGTTCAGATTAACTGCTAACAATCATGTGGTTAAGTTTGGGGAAAAGAAAATATTGTATTACCTGATTACAGATGTGGCATGGGATTCAATCAACTTCACCTAATAATCTTATTAACTCTACACTATTACCACTCCCCCATAAGTTGGAGCTTAGATACTGTCTGTCCACCTTGTTATATGAACATGATGAAGCAAAATCATAATACTAGCACACAGGTAGGTGAAACAAAACTTAAGGTATTGACAGAGCATGAAATCACTCATCTAATAGAAAATGTGTAGGCAGAGATCGTGAACACTGACGCTCTTTTAGAGAATCAACAAGAAAAGAGGCCACTCTCCTCTTTACATTCACTCTCATATTCGGAGACAAAGTAGGCCCCAGGTAAACTAATGTCAGGAGCTTTCTAAGAATAGCTACTTCAATGTTTTATATTAGTTTGCTGGGTATTATTAACAAGAAAATGTAGCCAATGCATTCTATGTGATGTGTTTACAAATCAAAAGGATCAAGAACATTATGACAAGGTGCAGAATCTGTATAAAGGCGAGAACTTCAGATGTATGGGAGTAGTTGAGCTCAAAGTAATATATTAGTGACATATGAAGTGTAGAAGGCATCAAAAAGAAACTAAGTTTTTCTAGATGCTCGAGTACACAAGACAAGGAGAATGGAAGTAACACAATTTTCAAAAATCAAATGTTTTAGAGTACCCAATGAAGTAATAATGCAACTGGTGAATGAAGTGGCAGATGTCTCCACTGGTAATAGTCATCCCAGCAGCTCAAGCAAGATGATAATTAACTTCTAGGCTCTGGCAGTAGTTATGTGAAATTGCTTATCAAAAAAATTCAAACAAGCGTTATTGAAATATGGCATGATAGATACCGAGACATGGGCATAAAGAACTTGGCAAAGCCCAGTTATCATATAACCTGCATCACAACAGATTCCATGACTAAGAAACAAATGGAGATACTCCATCATATGCATAATAAAATTGTACAAACTATCAATATAATGACTGATAGATTAAAAGGAGATGTTCTGTAGTGAGACAAACCTTCGGTCACAGCAAGGCCTCCCAGGAGCTCCAGTGAGGCATCGACGAGAGCACGCATTGGGGCTATTTCTCCAAGGCGGACGAAGGTCGGCGTTCGACTCCGACGAAACCGCGGCCTCGCAGCAAGTCGCGTGAGGGAGGGAGGAAGCAGAGGATGAACAGAGCTCGGGAATAGGTTTAGGGTCCGGGAGCCGCACGTCGGAGGGAGGGAGGAAGAAGAAGTCGGGGCGTCGGAGGGAGGGAGGAAGAAGAATTCGGGGCGGAGGAGGGAGGGACGAAGAAGAAGTCGAATGGGTTTAGGGTTCGGGAGCCGTACAACGCGTGAGTGAGGGAGGAAGAAGAGGATGAATGGAGCTCGGGAAATGGTTTAGGTTCGGGAGCTGCATGTCGGAGGGAGGGAGGAAGAAGAAGTCGGGGCGGAGGAGGGAGGGAGGAAGAAGAAGTCGAAGGATTTAGGGTTGGGGAAGAGGTTTCGGCGTCGAGGGGAGGGGGGAAACCCTTTTCGCGTCGGGAAAAACTTTAAACATGTGAATTGCTCTGCGCCCATGCGGCGTGAATGACGTGGCGTGCCACATCGTTCACGCAGCGTTCACACAAAGCAATTCACGTTCCCTATCATTACACTAATTTTATTTGTGACATGGTGGAAATATTGCTTCGGGGTTATCTCATGCCTCCTGTTTAAGAAGGCTGTTCAGTTAAGACTTATTTGAACAAGTCCTCATAATTTATTCTTTCGAGACAGTGTTAAACCCTTTTGAAAGAACCATGAAAGTGATGATTTTCTCCTCTCTCTCTCTGTTTTTTTGATATATTCAGTTCTTTGAACTAATTAATCATGAAGATAATCGATTTAGTTCTATGATTTTTTTTATTGTCAATCAAAAAAATCGGAAAGTACTAATATGATGACGATTTCCTCCTCTCTCTATTTTTTTTGGATATATTTAGTGCTTTGAACTAACTAATCACAAAGATGATCGATTCCGTTCTAGGAATTTTTTTATTGGTAATCAAAATAAATCGGAAAGTACTAATGTGATGAACTTCCTCTTTTTTTTTATACCAGATAAGAGTTGACCATGAGATGGCTAACTTGGTTCTACAAAAGTTTCTCATTGGTCGCTAAGGTAAATTAGAAAATATTCACGACGGACGATCTAGAAATTCAATATCCTATAGTAATGTATCTTATCTAAAAAAAATTCTTAACAAATATAATGTTGGAATTTCTTATTGACTTGTATTTCCTCGGTATTTGACTTAGTCGATTTACGACCGTCGGATCTTCCAGGAGGTTGCTTTCGGAGGAAGCAAACTGATTGGTTTATGTCGAGGCTAGTGTTTGACACTATCTCCGTAAAATGATATTGCTCCACTACTGGTGCTCACGGATAGCAGCAATTCGTTTCTAAGATACAACGACGTCGTCTCGGAATAGTAGCACTTCAAATTCCGAGACCGGCAAACCTTTTCGTAGGCTTTTTGGACTCTCGATGTAGAAGATGGATGAGTGTAAATGCTTTAGATTGCAATGCTTGAATGAATGAAATGATCTAGTGGAGGGATCTATTTATATTGAGTGAAGAGGTAAGTACCCTTTGGTTCAGACAGATCTGGACTGTTCATAACGAAAGGGTATAACCCTTTAAAGGTCTTTTAATCTCGTCCCTTGATCTGAAGAGTTATAACTCTTCAGATCAATATTGATCTCAACCGCCAGATTAGAACATTTAATCCGACGCCTCAGATCCATCCTCCCTCTTCACATTCAAATCTTTGATCCGACGCTCCAGATCGCTCTTTCTTGCGATCTGTCCAGATCTTTGATCCGACGGCCACCATTGAGCGTATCTTGAACAATTAATTTCTCATTCACCCTTAATCGGTTTTGAGCAAATAAATAGTCCAGATTTATCTACGCGAAATGTAGATTTCGATTTTGAAGTCAAACTTGACTTTCAACGATCGATGGTATCAAAATTTTGCTTTTGTAAAATCGTATCCAACAATCCTCCACATGAATGGAAATTAATGCACGTATTGCATGTATGCATGCTGACACTTTACAAGAGTCCAATCGATAAGTCAATGCATCGGGAAAGGTAGCTTGTGCTTGTGGCTTTGAACCTTCCATAGTGGAATGCTATCGAGCATACTAGGCTGCGCAGTGAACGTGATGTCTTGAACTGCTCAGCTGTTGGTGTATACTAAGACAATAACACCCACACAAAGACTTATCTCACCCACTTTTAGTTCTCATGGTTGGTTCCGTTTCGGCCATGGACACCATCTTGGATTCATGAGTGTTTCATTGAAGCGGCCTGTCTTCACACTCACATAGGTGACACTTCTATCAAGAGTATCCTACCATACTCCACCTTAAAGGTATAGAAGTCATTAAAAGCATAAGCTTATCCTCACTACATGTGGTAGGACAACACTAAATCATCCTAGGATTGGGATAGTAGAGATAATTATTTCTCTTGTGCTGTTACACAACTTATGTAACTTCGTTGTCCCATTGAACCATGATCTTGGGATCTCCAGTCAACAAGGTTGGGTTACCGTTACAGTCGTTTTTAGTTGTAGATTTTCAATCTCATTCCTCTTGATGAGCAGTATACTTGATGTCGATTTAGCCCCTTCGTTAGGGGATCTGCTAAATTATCCTTAGATTGGACATAATTGATTGCAATCACTCTGTTCGAGATCAACTGCCTAATGGTATTATGTCGACGATGTATATGTCGTGACTTACCATTATACATACTACTCTGTGCCCTTCTAATTGCCGATTGACTATCACAGTGGATAAGTACGACGGGCACAGGTTTTGTCCAGCTCAGAATATCTTCCAAGAAATTCCGCAGCCATTCAGCTGCTTTGCCAAGTGCTATAAACTCGGATTCCATTGTTGACCGAGCTATGCATGTCTGCTTAGTGGATTTCCAAGATACTGCTCCCCCACCAATCGTGAATACATATCCACTAGTGGATTTGGAGTCTTTTGTATCGGAGATCCAATTAGCATCACAACATCCCTCCAAGACTGCGGGATATCTTCCGTAATGTAATCCGTAGTTCATAGTATATTTTAAATATCTAAGAACTCGCATCAGTGCTTTCCAATGGGTGTCGTTTGGATTGCTCGTAAAACGACTCAATTTGTTGACTACACAGGCAATATCCGGACGAGTACAGTTTGTGAGATACATCAAACTGCCAATTATCCGGGAATATTCCAATTGCGATATGGGTTCACCATGGTTTTTCGCTAAGTGTTGACTTAGATCCATAGGTGTTTTTACAATAGAGAGATCGTATGCATTGAATCTTTTCAATACTGACTTTACATAATGGGATTGTGTTAAAACTATCCCATCGGACGTCTTGAGAATTTTAATTCCCAATATGACATCTGCTAGACCCATATCTTTCATGTCGAAACTATTGGTCAACATTTTCTTAGTACTCATGATGATATCATGATTACTTCCCATTATAAGCATATCATTTATGTATAGACAGACGATTACATAACTCTCAGGTGTGCTTTTGATATAAATGCATTTGTCACATTCATTTATTCTGAATTCATTTAACAACATTATTTTGTCAAATTTTTCGTGCCATTGCTTTTGTGCTTGTTTAAGTCTGTACAACGACTTAACAAGTCGACACACCTTTCCCTCATTCTAGGAGCTATGAACCCCTCGTGTTGCTCCATGTAGATTTCTTCTTCCAACTCACCATTTAAGAACACAGTCTTAACATCCATTTGGTGTATTTCAAGGTCATACAATGCTGCAATGGCTATCAGCACTCGTATAGACGTAATCCTTGTCACCGATGAGTAGGTATAGAAGTAATCAATGCCTTCCTATTGCTTGTACCCTTTAGCTACAAGTCTGGCCTTATACTTGTCAATCGATCCATCAGTTTTATACATGCGTTTTAGTATCCACTTACAACCTAATGGTTTAGTACCAGAAGGAAAGTCTACTAATTCCCAAGTATGGTTATTCATGATGGACTCGATTTCACTATTGACAGCTTCTTTCCACAATGGGCCGTCGGGACCAGAGAGAGCTTCGCTTAGTGTTCTTGGGTCCATTTCTGACATGAATGTCATGAAATCCGGCCCGAACGATTTCTCAACTCTAGCCCGTTTGCTCCGACGTGGCTCTTCGCTTTGATTGTCAATAGCCCTTTTATGATAACTAAGTTCTGGAATATTATCTTTGTTAGAACTTCCGTTGTCATTATTTTAAACGTTTTCCTTTTTATTTGGGAACACGTCTTCAAAAATTATTGCATTATGAGATTCTATCGTTGTACCCACATGAATATCAGGAATGTTTGACTATGAAGCGATATGCATTACTGTTTTGGGCATATCCGACAAATGTTGCATTGAACATTTTAGGTCCGATCTTAACTTGCTTTGGCTTAGGTACTTCGACCTTTGCTAAGCACCCTCACACTTTCAAGTATTTGTATGATGGCTCGCAGCCTTTGAGAATGTGGTTTGTTGATAATATGACTTTCCCCGACAAGTTTTAGGGTAAGCAGTAATAGCTCAGTTGGTTAGAGCATGTGGCTATTAACCACAAGGTCGAAGGTTTAAGCCCTACTTCTGCTTGTGCTTTTTTAGGTAATTTTTAGAAATCCTTTCATGAAGGAGGGAGTTTCTCGATTACCACAGCAACTTTGAATGACTCGTTCAGCGGCATTCCTTCGGCGTCCAGATCATGCATTATCAGTTGCATGTCTTGGACCTGAGACATGATACTCTTGGAATTCACAATTTTGAAATCCAGAAACCGACCGACGATGAATTTCTTCAGTCCGACATTTTTCGATTTTGTATTTCTTCTTTTGTGATTCCCACAGTGACTTGGTCGTCTCCATTATGCAATATACGTTATATAGCGCATTGTCCAGCGCATTAAGAACGTAATTGCGGCCACAGGAAGTCTCCGTGTGACCACGCATCGCGAGTAGCCTGGCTCCCGGAATTATTTTCCGTAGCGGCTGGCGGGTTTTTACACAGGAACCGTACAAGGTTCAGTGTGGTCAGGTAGAACCGCATCTTCTGTTGCCATCTTTTGAAGTCGGCTCCGTTGAAATTCTCCGGCTTCTCGGCGTGAGGGACAGCGGTTGGTACATCGTTGATTCCAACCATATCAGTTTGCCGAATATCGTTTTACGATTGTTGGAATTTCTTATTGACTTGTATTTCCTCGGTATTTGACTTAGTCGATTTACGACCGTCGGATCTTCCGGGAGGTTGCTTTCGGAGGAAGCAAACTGATTGGTTTACGTCGAGGCTAGTGTTTGACACTATCTCCATAAAACGATCCGTTACTGGTGCTCACGGATAGCAGCAATTCGTTTCCAAGATACAACGACGTCGTCTCGGAATAGTAGCACTTCAAATTCCGAGACCGACGAACCTTTTCGTAGGCTTTTTGGACTCTCGATGCAGAAGATGGATGAGTGCAAATGCTTTAGATTGCAATGCTTGAATGAATGAAATGATCTAGTAGAGGGATCTATTTATATTGAGTGAAGATGTAAGTACTCTTTGGTTCGGACAGATCTGGACCGTTCATAACGAAAGGGTATAACCCTTTAAAGGTCTTTTAATCTCGTCCCTTGATCTGAAGAATTATAACTCTTCAGATCCATCTTGATCTCAACTGCCAAATTAGAACATTTAATCCGACGCCTCAGATTCATCCTCCCTCTTCACATTCAGATCTTTGATCCGACGCTCCGGATCGCACCTTCTTGCGATCTGTCCAGATCTTTGATCCGATGGCCACCATTGAGTGTATCTTGAACAATTAATTTCTCATTCACCCTTAATCGGTTTTGAGCAAATAAATAGTCCAGATTTATCTACGCGAAATGTAGATTTCGATTTTGAAGTCAAACTTGACTTTCAACGATCGATGGTATCAAAATTTTACTTTTGCAAAATCATATCCAACATATAACACAGTTAGAGATTAAATTGTGAATAATTGAATAATAATTAATCGTCCGATCATAATCTCATAACTGATGAACTTCCTCATTTGAGCATGAGATGACTAATTTGGTTCTACAGAAGTTTTTCATTGGTCGCTAAGGTAAATTAAAAAATATTCATGATGAATGATCTAGAAATTCAATATCCTATAATAACGTGTATCTTATCTAAAAAACGTTCTTAACAAATATAACACAGTTAAAAATTAAATTGTGAATAATTGAATAATAATTAATCGTCCGACCATAATCTCAGATGAACTTCCTCGTTTGCCACCGGAGATGGAGGTCTTAAAAACAATAAATATGCTTTTGATTAAAAAAAATACTCTTTTAATTTGTGCATCTTTTTCATTATTTATGACAGTATGACGTTTTAAACACAAATACTGTTTTAAATAGTCTTTTTGCTCATATTTGGAGAAAATTTTTGTTGGGCACTGAAGCTTGCTAACCTTTTCATTTCGCTGCTCACATTTTGATAAACGTACAATTTACCTCCAAACACCCTCATCAGGTCCATCATCAGGTCAAATGATGACAAATATTAATTTTATTTCGCCCTTGCAATATATCATCTTTTTACAAAACACCCTCATTATATATGTTAGCAATAAATATAGCTGGTATAATGTCCTCAAATTTTCTTAATCTGACTATTTTATCCCTTATTATAAATGCTATTAGTTTTCTCAATAAAAGGATGGCAATGCAGAACTCTCATATCAATATTATATTAGATAAATAAAAAAGCAAAAGTAAAAGAGTTTATATTAAGAAGAAACCTTTTTTTTAAAATAAGAATATCGAAACAACACCGGAAGATATTTAGCTTTCAAAAAATCTTTATTTAATTATTATTATAATAGATGTCAAAAGTGATTTATTACTATAACGTTTTTGTCCATTTACCTTACTATTAATACGGAGAACATAAATTATAAAAATTATTAACCGATTCGAATATTATAAAAAAAATAATTAACGAAGTTTTTTCAACCAATCTCGGACGACCGGCCCGGTCACACGGAAGTTTCCCACCGGTCGCTAGGGTAAATCAGAAAGTGCTCACAGCGGGCGGTCTAGAAGCTCAACGTCCCAGGGTTCACGAATCGATTCGAATATTATAAAAAAATGATTAACGAGGTTTTTTCAACCAACCTCGGACGACCGATCAGGCCACACGGAAGTTTCCCACCGGCCGCCAGGGTAAATCGGGAAGCACTCGTAGTGGGCGGTCTAGAAGCCCAGCGTCCTAGGGTTCGCGTCCTATTTGGAGGAAAAATTCCTACAAATGCATCATAGCTGGGGATCGAATCGCGAATGCGATTCGAATATTATAGTTAGCATATGAGGAGGATAGACACACTTATTTTATCAAATTTTGACCTCCAAACCTTAAACTGACAATAATTACACTCTAAATATCAATTTATCCTGTAAAAACTAATTATTATTATTATAATAACACATATACAATAAATATATTATAATAATACACATGTATATCTTGGGCGACCCATTATGTGTATTTATGAGTCATTCAATTTTTTTTTCATTTATTTTTATTTGAAGTTACTTCAGTTAAGAATTTACTTTAGAATTTAAAAATTAAATTAAAAAAAATCAAAATAATATATAAATATATATCCATTTATGACTATAATATAATAATAACAATAATCATTATATTATTATTTTTAATAATTTAGATATTTAATTTTTATAATTAATTTTGAATGGGATTGTTTATGATTTTCTTTTATAATTCAGATATTTAATTTTTTACTATTAATTCTAAAAATGGTTAATTTATTTTTTTGATAATTAAGATATTTAATTTTTATAATTAGATTAATTTTGAAGATGTCTGATTAATTTTTTTTTTCAATTTTCATCAATCACAAAAGTATAGATGAATCTGATCATAGACAATCATCATAAATTTTTTAAACTCCCCGAACAATAACGATTAAACTATGATAGTAAACAGGTAATAGTTAATTAACAATAAGTTTTAAATAATTTTGAGTAATGTTGAGTGATTTAAATTTAATAATATATAATTTTGTCTTATGCTGTTGTTATTAAAATAATCGTTAAACAAAAATATGCGATAAGTGTTATTTTGAGGTGGCAAAAGGACTCATTTCTAACGTCTCTATTAATTAATCCGTCCTATCCCAATGTTAGTTATCACGGAAGACAGTCGAGTAATTAACGATGACAAATTACAGCGGGAAAGGAAAGGAAAAGGAAGAAACTGCACGCCACGCGTTTCTCTTCTGCTTCCTATTAAAGAAAACTCGACGTGTCTAACCCATCCCTCTCTTACAAGCAAGTGGTAGAGGAAGGCGAGACACCTGTCGCAGTAAAAAGCCGAGCCCATACTCCCTCTCCTCTTCTTCGAATCCAGTCCATGCACTCGGGGATGAGCGGCGTCGTGTGGGCGGATGAGGCCGGCGACGACGAGGACGGCGCGTCGTGGGCCAGAACAAGCGCCGTCCGCGCTAGCGGCGGCGCGATGGGCGATGGCAAGGATGAGCTCGGACTGCCGAGTTTCAAGTTCATGCTCGATGACGAATGGTACATGGGCGCTACTACGGCAGCGTCCGCCGCTAACCTTGTACCCGCCGCCGCTGGCCATCACCCCTTCGACGCTTTCCAGCAACATCCGGAGCTCAAAGACGTGAGCTTTCCCTCGAATCCGAAGCCGCATGAGGCCTTGTTGGTCCCGCCCGTGGATAACCTAGATCAAAATCCTCCTCTTTTTACTCCAAAATTCGGCTTCTCCTCCCTTTTTGGTGTGGTTTGTTCGAGCCCCTTCGATGCCGGGCTCGATCTCGGGTGCGACGCTACGGGGTTTCCTTCCGCTCCCCACGCCTCCGCTTCTTCTGTCTTGATGAACAGAGGCGGTGGCAGCGCCTATGGGGAAGGAGTCATGGGGTTTGTCGGATTGCGGGTGGGCGACCAATTTGGTTGTGCCGATCTGAGCTCAGCGGCCGAATTCTCCGGTGGGCATCTACTGCCGACGTCCGAGAACTGTTCTGGTTCCATATCGACTGCTGCCTTCGGTTCCATGGACTTCGATTGCTTTGAGAATTCTCCATTTCTCAACAGGTCCAAAGTTTTGAGGCCGCTGGAAATTTTTCCTCCTACGGGAGCGCAGCCTACTCTATTCCAGAAGCGGGCCGCCGCCGCTCTCCGGCAGGATTTCAGTATGGGTGGCGAAAAAGGTGGTTTCTTGGGGCTGTGGAGCCCGGAAGGAGTGGGGCAGGGCAGCTGGGGAAATTCCGCTTTTGAAGAAGAGATCGAGAAGAAGAGGAGGGGGAATGAGGAGTACGAGATGGACGATGGAAGCATGGATGCATCAGGGTTGAACTACGACACGGATGATGGTACGACAGAGAATGCCAAAGGCCAGGAGGCGGCCAAGGACGGCGGCACAGGGAGCGGCTCGATTGCCCCACAGCACAGTGACTGGTGGTGGAGACCAGAAGGGGAAGAAGAAGGGCCTCCCAGCCAAGAACTTAATGGCGGAGAGGAGGAGGAGAAAGAGCTCAATGATCGGCTTTACATGCTAAGATCTGTGGTTCCCAAGATCAGCAAGGTGAGCTGAACATCCTCCACTTGTTGGTTTCTGTTAAAAAGTGCTAATTCCTTCAGATTAGTTGTTGCATCTTTATGAAAGCTGCACAAATTTCTTTGTTATTGTCAAGAAACACAACACACTTCACTTTTGCACGCCAAGTTGTCATAATTCATTTGCGGCGATATGGCAGAATGCTGTCTGTGATGATCTGGACCTGTGGTCCCTTAGTTCATCTGGCCACTATTCTCTCATCAAATGCGTTGAACTCATAAGTGGCACAGCATAAATCATGCTAATTTTAGAAATACTTCTGCTATCTTGTTATTATCCATTTTTTCTTCTTAATTGTACCTTGTCATATGGCTGTGGAATTCTTTCTTCTAGTAGTCATAGTTGTTACTACATAGTAAAAAGAGTAGAAAGTGAGGAGAGGATCAACAATCAAATTATGTACTCAACTAATATGTCTTGTTATATGGATCTTTTCTGATTGTAATGTAATTCCTCCTCCTTGTAGATGGACAGAGCTTCTATTCTTGGTGATGCAATTGAATATTTAAAAGAGCTTTTGCAAAGGATCAATGACCTTCATAATGAACTAGAGTCAACTCCTTCGAGTTCTTCAGCCCTGGTACTAGTGGGATAAACTTTCACCCTCCGACACCAACACTACCTACTCTTCCGTGTCATGTGAAGGAGGAACTTTGCCCAACTAGTCAGCCAGCAAGGGTTTGTATCTCATCCAGATCTTTTCTTTCTATATCACTGATTTTTATTGATCCAAAGACTATTGCCAACATAGTATAATTTAACCAAGTATAAACCGGCTTCATCCTGACTCAGGGAGTCTAGAGTTTGAATCCCGACATGTACAGTTGTAGAAGTGTGCATAGTGTTTCCAAGTCATATCGGCAGAAGCTGCATATACTGAAATGATTCTCTTTGCATTTACAGTTATGATGCAATTGAGCTACACATTTAAAGTTCCTTTGATCAGCTTATTAATAATTGCATATGTTAAATTATGTGCAAGTCATCATTGCCAATTTTAAGATACCCCAATCCTCCAGTTACAACATCTGAGTACATCTTATATTGTTGTGTTTGCCAATACCCTGAATTCTGCACTCGACAGGTTGAGGTTAGGCTAAGAGAAGGCCGAGCAGTGAACATTCATATGTTCTGTGCCCGTCGACCTGGTCTATTGCTCTCTGCCATGAGAGCACTGGATGGCCTAGGACTTGACATCCAACAAGCTGTCATCAGCTGTTTCAATGGATTTTCCTTGGATGTTTTCCGAGCTGAGGTAACCTTTCTTCTCATCGTATTTTCATAAGGATAAAATTGTTAATTCCACTCTCTTGGCTATGTTGCCTGACTGACATAATCCTGTTGTTTTGCTTCTTTTTCAGCAATGCAAAGACCCGGGTGTTCTACCAGAAGAAATCAAGGCAGTGCTCTTGCATTCTGCAGGGTTTGACGACACAGTGTTGTGAAAAATCGAGGAATCGCCTGAGACAGACCTCCGAGGTCCGCTGGTCACCTGGAATCTCAAAACATCTTTAGCATTCCGGTTCCTTAAACATCTTTAGCATTCCAGCAGATTCATCTTAGGATTTGTAACATGGAATCTCAAGAGATCCAAAGCTACATCCGTCTCCTTACAACAGTGTTAGTCTTCTCATTATGCAATAATATTGTACAATTCAATGTTAGTTTGTATTGTTTTAACATGCCGGCAACATATTATCTCGTAAACAACTAAATCATTGGTTGAGGAAGTAGAAAGTTCATCTTTAAGTTCATTAAGCCAAACTTCAGCTAGAACGACATCAATGATTTGGATTGGATGTGTGTGGCTACTTTTCCCATGCAGATCTTACAATTCATTGTTATATATCCTCCTTTAGATGCTCGAGTCAGATTCAATAGTATGTCACTGGTTCCTGTGGCATGCATCTTAAGTTTGCATCCTTTCTTTGTCCTCTCCTGGAAAAGTTAAACTGTTTAGAATTTTGCTAAAGCAATCGTTTTCTTCACATATGAACTTCCCAGACTAAAAGTTGGCTGAACGCGGACCACACTCCATGCAAGATTTACGTAGCTCCAGATGCAAAACGCCCATAATTTAATGCGGCAAAGACCCAGTTGGCTTGTTCTGCTTGGACGCACTCTAATACAAGACCGTTCAAATCAAAACTCTACCTTTTCTCTCCAGGCGTTGCATCACAAAGGCCTCATGCAGATTTCAGAGGCAGCAGAGACATCAATACCAAAAGATTGTTTAATTGGCTTCTTCTGCTTGGATTTATTCACATCAATCAAGATTGATTCAATTGCATAAAGAAATAATGCATAGGCATCATAGGTAGTTCCTTATTAATATCATTTGATTGACAGGTACTATGATATAATGAGATTCACGGTCGTTTAGGCTACTTCAGAGCAATTATAGGTAGTGGCCAGACTGACAGGAGCAGTAACGCAACTTTTTGCACTGTCCATTTTGGTGTATAGGAAATCATAGGAACCTAGGAGGGGTTGCTATTAACTCAACAGGGGTTCACCTCTTACCCAATCAGTTAATCGATCAGAGCCATGAATTCAACTCAAAGTAGGGAAAAAGATGGAAAGGATCCAAAAAATTCATGATTTTCAGAAAAGCCTGATAAGTCCTTGATGATTCATGTGCCAAATACTTTGGGATGGGGTTGAACACATCGTGGATTGACACGTGGACTGAAGAAGCTATATGGTAAGGTCTATTGAGTCTGAGCGATTCTCTCTCTCTGACTCCCGAGACCTCCTCGGGAAGGTAGACTCTTGAGACCACCTCGGGCATGCCTGCTCTTAAGATTTCCTCAGGAAGACATATGCCCGAAATTATCTCGGGAGGTCAGGTCCCCGAGATCACCTCGGGAAGACAGACGTCCGGGACTCTCCTGAGCTAAAGGACCCCGAGATCACCTCGGGGTAGCGGAACCCCAGGATCAACCTATCCGGTAGCCCGACCTCAAGTAACCGCCTTTATTTTGCGAATCTGCAGATAATTACCACCCATAATTATAAGATAATCATGACTCACAATATATGACCATCAAAGTCTTAATTATCGTAACGGTCTAGATTTAATTGCTACAAGGACTGTTACAAGGATTATCTAGTAACCGACAATTGAGGGGACGTGGAGAAGAACGTGGGGACACGTGTGACTGTCGCCTCAGGTATAAAGGTACTCCAACCCCCCAAGTAGGGGGCTTACGTTCATCGTACTCATACTTCTCCTTAATTCTTTCTCTCTCAGAGATTCTTGTACTGACTTGGGCATCAGAGTGGGCTCCGTCGGACAATCTCTGGCGCGTTCCCATTAACACTCGTGTTAATCTCACAGGGAAGGAGCTCTCCCCCTCTCGTCATCATCCTCGTGGGCTGAACTCTGGTGACTGGTGTTAGGATCTTATCGTTAAGCTAGAAGGGGGGGGGTGAAAAATTTTTTCCTCCGATTCTTCTTCCTACGATGTTAGCGTGCGCAAGCGGAAATAATAATAACACAAATAAAACAAACGCTAACACCAAACCTTTACGTGGTTCAGAGATGACTCTCCTATTCCACGGCTGTCTGTAAGGTGGACGATCCCGATCCGTCGGTGGATGACTCCCCGGATGTCCTCTGGTTAGCTCGTGTAGCTCCTTGTGGGTGGAGAAACCTCGTCACAAACCAAACTTCACCTCTAAGTTCTTAGACTACTATTTGGCCTTTAACCAAAGCCAAAATCGTCAAGCTTCTTAGCCAAAACCAAGCCCTTTTAAATAGTGCTTAAGGCTGAGAAACTCGCCACCAGTCGACTGGTCCATTACCAGTCGACTGGTCCCACTCACATTTGACCGTTATAGCTTAACGTTCAAATTTTCAGCCACACTAGTCGACAGCTCCAGGGGCATTCGACTGACCACCAGTCGTCTGGTCCATTACCAGTCGATTGATTTTTCTGTGAGTTCAAGTTCCCCGCTGGCAGTCGATTGATCCATTCCCAGTCGATTGCCCAGCTTACATATTCACTCTCCCTCACTCCGAAGACCCTCCTTCACGTATGCTTTCAAGTCCACTCCCTTGGCTTGCCCCTTGAAGTCTTCTTCCACTGGCTATTGTTCCTCGGATGCGCACACAAGCCCTCGGCTTGCTTCCATGCCACCCTTCACGTGTGCCCTTTGAAGTCCACTTCCTGGCTTGCCCTTGGAGTCCTCTTCCCTCGGCTCTCGTCCCTCAGATATGTCCTCCATGTGTGACTCACCAAGTCCTGCAAACTCAATCACACATATCAAACCACAAAGGTAAACATAATTTAAACCCTTTGCCCAAACATCAAAACACATGGTCACTTCGGACTATAGATTGCCCCAACAATCTTCCCCTTTTTGATGTTTGACAATACGCTTAAGTTAGGGAAAGAAATAACAAATATGCATGAATCCAATCACAAGACATCCCCATACCTAACCTTCCCAAGAGTTAGGACTTTTACCAAAACGAGCTTTTTTAAAACCTCTCCAAGGCTCCCCCTACATTGGACTTATAAAGGCTTTTTAAAAATCTCTCCAAGGTCCCCCTTATGCCACCAATTGAGCAACAATGCTCCCCTTTACTTAAGCTCCCCCTGCACCTAAGATTTCTTGCAAAGGCGTGTTTGGTTTCCCACTTAAACCCAACACTTCTCCCCCATTGCCACACATAAAAAATACTCCAATAATTCCCCTCTTATTGGATCCTTTAACCCCCTAATGATCATAAACACAGTGTACTAACCCCCCATAAGATTACACAGTTGTTTTACATTATTTGAACACCTTCTAATTGCTGAAAAACCATTTCAGCCAACATCAGTCGACTGCCCCATATCCCAGTCGACTGATACTCTGAAAAATCCATTTTCAGCATTTCTGACATAATTTCAGAAATGCACCAGAAATTTCACAAATCTCCAAAAATTTTTAAATTTTGTGGAAAGATTTGTGGTACCCATATCTACTTAGGAAAAATACATCTAACCATGTATCTATCACAATTCCAAGATTGACACAAAACCCAAATCTAGCTAAATGGTTCAATTGAACCTTGACCTAAAGTCCTAGTTTTGACCTCCTCTTGATGTCTCTGTATTAAATACGGTAAATTAAAAACCCAGTAAAATAATTTTTTTAGAAAATTTATTTGGAAGATTTAGGATTATCGGACTATGGTAAAGGGTTTTGGATACCTCTTAAATTACGAGAGGGTAAATAATTTAATCTTAGAAAATTTATTGAGATGGATTATAACTAATTGGGGGGGTCAAAGGGCTAAAACCCTTACCCTAAGGGTAGGGTTTAGAATTCTGGAAGTTAGAGGACTTTTCTGCGAAAAGCCCCTCATATATATAAATTTCTTTCCTCTTGATTCAGCCGCAACCTTCCCTTTCTTCTCACGTGACCTAGCCATAGCCGCAACGCCGACTCCCCTCTTCTCCTTTCTCTTCCGTGAGCCCTAGAATCGCAGCCAACCCCTTGTCTTCTTCATCTCCGACTTCGTCCGCAACCCAAGTAAGACTCGACATGGATCCTCTCTTTTCTCTCTACATCGCATCTTCTCCTGTACTGTCATGGTTGGCGCAAGGGGGAGTGCTCGTCGGCAGCGATCCGCCTGCCTTTGAAGCGATTCGGATCTAGGGCTGGAGATTGGTTCCTCCCTCTAAGCGTGCACGAATTTATGGGAATCGAGCAGGGATGTTGTCGTGGGTCTCATTCCAAGTAAGATCTTGGTTCCCTTTTGGATGAATTAGGAATACTACTTCTTAGGTGATGGGATTTCCCAGCTAGTGTTGATCCAAATTAATCTTAGGGATTGTGTTCTGTCTGGTGGTAGCAGCTGCGCTGGATTACATTGGAAATCACAGTCGACAATGAACTCAGGTGAGCACTGAAGGTTTTCTATTACTCTTCGGATGGAATTGTTTCAATCCGTGTGTAGGGATTAGGTTTCAAAATTGTTTTCGTGGGTTTGTGTTCGTGTATCAGTTTTTGGAAAAATAGAATGTGGAGGTTGGTTTTTGGAACGGTTTGGAAAGGGGGCTTATAGCAATTTTTGGTTGAAAGGTACGGTGAGTGACTGATAATTCTTGCTCTTGGTTTTGTTGTTCTTAGATCAGTAGATTTTAGATGAAGCTATTCTGTTAGTGGAAACTGACCTTGATCAATAGCCATGTTGGGTTGTTTGGATTGAATCTTTTCTCCATTGGATTTGCAACTTGGTTTGATGTTGTTCAAAAACATGTTGTGAGCTTCTCACTTTAGATTTGCTATTGAGTTGTGGAGTGGGATTTGAAATAAATGCAATTTAGCTTTGATTCATTACCTTAATGCAGTTGTGATTGTTGATCATTCTGTCGAGACCTAGTTAGAGAAGATAGGTTGTGTTTTGGATGTGTATCCTTTGTGTTCCAATTCTTACCGTGAGCTCTATGGGTTGGAGTTTAGTTGGGTGTTTGAAATGGTGTAAGCTACCCCATGTTTTCTTTCTACTTGCCGTGATGGCTGTTTGGGTTTTGGGGTTTGCAATGAGCTCTTTGATCTTGTAATGCTTCCATCGAGAGATATACTTGGAGATTGGTTTATGTTGGGATTAGGTTGTAATGGCGTATTCCATTTGGTGTTGCAGTGCTCATATTGAGAGCTATCTTATGGGATGGGACCTTGGTTTTGGATTAGGTATTGGTTGGACAAAGTGATTGGACTTGGGATTGGATTAAAGAATAAAACTAACCTCTATGTTTTCGATTTTAAATTTAGGATTTGATCATTAGGATTAGGATGATCCTAATGAGGTTGTGTTATATTAGCTATTTGGTATTGGTATAAATAGCTAAATAACTATGCCTTTGATACAAGACTGACCTGGTTACTTTGCTTGGGCGTGGAGCTTCATTCTCTATTCGGACTACGTTCTTGAGGCGGGTACCCTTGACTTATCTCTTTTGATATTGTCATATTGCTATGTATGGTCTGTTATAGATAACAGTAAGTTTGTATGCTATATCTGCCTTAGTATACCTGTATTTGATATATGTTACTTATCCTTGAGGTTATCTCTCGTTTAGCTTCATACAGTCTCAATAGTTGCCATGTATATATATATATATGTACATAGATGTAGTGATATGTTCCCTCTTGCATTTTGATATTTATAGATCACTGGTTACTTTTTCAGTATACCTAGTAGATTACTTGTATCCCAGGATATAGGATTCAGACTTATACCTAGCACACTGAGGTGTTAGTTGAGGACTTGGTGAGTGTTATATGTGTTTGGATCATGCACCATCCTTGCATTATTGTATGCTGACGATAATCGGCTCCTATGTAGTCTGAGCCCATCGTCAGTTACATGAGGATATGCACACACATCCACTCAGGGGTAGTGGCTACCATAGGGTGTGTGCATTTGCCCTGTATTGCTCCGCACGGTCACTATTTGGAGAGTGGTTCTGGTGCGTGGTAGCAGCCAAGGATCCCTTCTCGTCCTGAGACACGAGAAGATGAGAGCTAGACTCCCCCATTGCTTGGGGTAGGTGAGTGACCTCTGCCAGCATCCTGTCCTCTCGGTCACTCAGGAGCAGTGATAGCAGGGTGCGTACAGTTGTCATAGCCCTACCCACATGGACGTTCATTTATGATAGGTGGACGGTGCCTGACTGGCGTCAGGGGTGACACATATCATTGCACCATGTGCATATTTTACATCGTGCATTGCTTGCTGCATTTGATTGATGCATTGTGATTGACATGCATATACCGGATACTTATTTACCATGGATTATGTGTTATATTTGTTCTTTAGGGATTTATTCCACCCCTCTGCAGGATAGATGGATTCTGGTATGTACCTACATTCAGTACCTTTAGTGTATGTCTTTCTATTGTTTATATGAGACTGTATTAGCGTAAACTCTTATTGTTAGTATAACCTACTATGCATATCTGTTAGGTATCCGCTGAGGTTATGGACTCACACCGTTGCCATATGTTTTTATTTCAGGTTGAGTTACTTGGATTCGCCAGAAGAGCCCAGCAGCCGGTCCCTACCTATCGCGACCGCAGGATTTTGTTTTGTACTTTATAGTGCATTGTTTTTATATTCCTTTTAGCGATTTGTATATGTCATATGTGTCGTGTGCCCTAAGAGGTTTTTGTGTATTGGTTGTTTCGTCGTCAGTCGGACCGGTCCGCAGTCAGGTATGGTTTATTATGTTTTATTGTTATGGTTTTCTTAGTGTCTATATATATTTTGAGGCCTGAGGCCAATTAAACTGCGTGGTGATGTTATATAGGTTATGTGTATGTGTAAATTGTCTGCCGGACAGGGGAGGTGCTGTCCGATTTTCTATTGGATCAGCGGCTCCTGGGTCTCAGGGCGTGACAAATTAATTTTGGTATCAGAGCCCAGGTTGTTAGACACGTTGAGGACTTGTGGATTTACGGTGTCTACTTGTTTTACGAGTCTTGTCGGATTTGTTCGGAGTAGTTTTCTCGACGTGGTTGTCTGGGACTTTGCGTGATGGGACTTCTTCTGGAGACATGTATCTCTTCTGATTTCTTGTATCCCTTATCTTGGTTAGGATGGATTAGAAATTATCTCATGTCATTGGATTCTGTTACTACTCTTGCATATTTCGGTATCGTTTAGAGTTTCTCTCATATTATTGGATAAGGTTACCATTCCTATATATTTAGGTATGGTTATTGGATCATGTTACTATTCCTATATATTTAGGTATGGTTAGGAATTCTTTTATCTTATTGGATTATGTTTCCATTCCTGTATATTCAGGTATGGTTAAAAATTTCTCTCATGTTATTGGATCGCGTTAGTATTCTTGTACCCATCTAGTAACTTGTTAGATCTGATGACTTAAAGAATCAGTTTAGAGTAATCATTGGTAGCATTGACTATGAAAGAGATTAGTTGGCTTGTTGTAGACTTGTCTAAAGGTGGAAAATTTAGATTCTTGTGTGATACCGACATACGGATTGGAAGACGAGGGTCAAACCTGTCAATAAGATATTGGAGGTTGAGGATTTTTTTATTTTTCCTGGACCTTATTGTTGGGACCGGGTGCATGTTGACAAGGATACGGGTTCGTAAATTTTAAAATATTTACGTGCAGCGGAAGAATTAGCATAAATAATTTCTCAAATTATTTTTAACCACGTATCTAGCATGCGACCTTATGATGTGTGGACATGATCATAAATTAAAATTTTGCGAAAAAGTAAACTAATTTACTAAGTACCTCGCGTAACTCGAAGTAAGGGACCAAATTCCAACCGTAGCGTCCCTTGGAAGCTCCGCCTCTATTCGCGTCCACGCCGAGTTCTCTTCGGGATGACTTCGCAAAGCCACGAGTTTTGTGCCGACGAGAACTACTAGATTCTCCAAAGGCACAACTAGAAAAACAAGAGAGAAAGATGGAAACTAACCACCAAGTAACAGAATCAAAATTCCGGGAAAGGAAAGAAGGAGTCGCAATCCGTTTCTTCTTCTTCGGCACCTTCTTGGCGGTTGAAGCTCTCGGCCACCCTTGGGATGTGCGCCGGCCCTAGGGGAGGAGAGAGAGCCGGCCCTAGAGAGAGAGGGGGGGCCGGCCCTAGAGAGAGAGAGAGAGTTAGAGAGAGAGAGGGAGCTACTAATCTCTTGATAACTCAATTGAGGAATTCAAGCCTAGCCTTGGTTCCTTTATATAGTAGCCTCTCCCTTGCCATGTCTACCCTTTAACGGAATTAACGGAATAAATTTTTATAAGAAATTTATCTTATAAATTTTCTTATTAATTATTCCGTTATGTCAAGTTTTATTATAACTAATTTTATAATAAAACAAATACATCTCTTTTTTTAATTATGGAATAAATTTTCATAAAATTTATTATATAAATTTCTCATCATGGAAAAATCAATTCATAATTGATTTTATAAAATAAAAATAAACCATTTAAAGTTTATTTTAATCTCCATAAAAAGAATAAATTTATTATATAAGTTTTTCTTTATCATAGAAAAATCAATTCATAATTGATTTTATAAAATAAAATAAACCAATCCATGGTTCATTTTAATTTCCATAAAAAGAATAAATTTATTATATAAATTTTTCTTATCATGGAAAAATCAATTCATAATTGATTTTATAAAATAAAAATAAACCATTTAAAGTTTATTTTAATTTCCATGAAAATAAATTTATTTATCGATAAATTTTATAAAACAAATCGCGCTTGATTTATTTTATAATTTAAACCAAATTAATTGGTTTTCTCTCCTTGTGGTGGCCGGCCAAACCAAAGAGGGTTGGCACCCTCTTTGGCCGGCCAAACCGAGCCGAACCCATCGCGAATTAAACTCATTTAATTCGCCCGATAAGCCTTGAAAAGACTTAGCCATTTTAAGCTTCCATTGCGCCTCTGATTAACTAAGATTCGACTTATTTTTCTTGATCGGAAAATCTAATTTTTAACTCGTTTTAAATCCCTTGGATTACTCGTAGTGCGTGTGACTAAATAGGCTTTCGATTTATGTTGGCCGTCTATAATCAACCAATTATAGAACGATCATGAGTGGCACCTAGTAGTACATCATGACCCCCAATTAATCGAAAGATCAACGGTTGACCTCAGAAGTAATTCTGAAACCCTTCAGCAGCTCTAATGAATCGTGCCCCATTCCCTTCACCATCATATACCCACTTGGTTCAGGACATGGTCTGTGTGTGTCAGTCCCCACTAGGCTGACTACGTCACACCTAGCCCAAGTAGTGTCTTTCTCGTCCTTTGAATTTCTAATTACTCTCATGTATTTAAGAGACTCATACTCTAAACATGATATGCTCTGGCCAGAGGCTTTGGGTAACAATCCGACGATAGGCTTGGGTATACATCTCATCGCAAGGAGTGGTGAATCCTTTGTAGGCTGTTCAAACATGTTTGGGCACTTCGGCTTATACCCAACCATCCTGGGTCCACACCTCCTTGGAGATGCTTGGTTAAGATGTTAAAGTATAAGTCTCCATGACCAAGATGACTTGAACACCGCAAGTCAAAGGAACATCGCACTTAAGCTGCGGTAAGAACTTCACTGACCTGTCTATGTATAGACTACCATGTGAAGTTTTACAGCCAGTCACTCCAATGAACTAGTTCCCTTAACTAGCATCCATGTTTATCTCCGGACATCCCAATGTCACCAGCCAGTGAGAATCAGCTGATTAGAGAATAACCCATGCTAGTCTCAACAGAATTGATAGTGTCCGTTTTTATCAATTCATCGACTAGGGATATTTTCAATACTTCACAATTGCACATGTAGAGATAATCACTAGTTGTGATCCCATCACAAATTCTCTTATGCTGTGAATTGTATTGCGGACATTCAGTAGATGAGTTTAAGATCCCAATCAAATACACAAATATGTATACTCAAATAGTGAATTTTCATTTATTAAAATAAATGTTTACAATCATAAGGCGATTGCCTTAGGACACTTCTCTCATATCACTAACAAACTCCCACTTGGCCTAATGCCAATCGCTATGGTATCCAATACCACAGGCTCTAACATGACCCTCGAACTTGTTCTGAGGCAAGGCCTTAGTTAAAGGATCCGTTAAATGCCAATCGCTACTTATAATCTCTCTGATCAGATGATAGCGGCGAAGCACGTGTTTGGATCGCTGATGAGACCTTGGTTCCTTTGCTTGTGCAATAGCTCCATTGTTGTCGCAGTAAACCGGCACTGCTTCATCAATGGTTGGAACCACTCCAAGTTCGGAGACAAACTTCTTGATCCAGACTGCTTCCTTTGTTGCTTCCGAAGCTGCGATATATTCCGCATCCGTGGTAGAATCCGCTACGGTGTCTTGTTTGGAACTCTTCCAACTTATTGCGCCTCCATTCAAAGTAAATACGTATACAGACTGAGATTTGGAGTCATCCTTATCTGTCTGGAAACTGGCATCTGTATACCCACGTATTACCATATCTCCTTCTCCATATATTAGGAACACATCCTTAGTTCTTCTTAAGTACTTAAGGATCGTCTTGACAGCCGCCCAATGATCCATTCCTGGATCCGACTGGTATCTGCTTATGACGCTCAGAGCATACGATACATCGGGCCTAGTACATAACATAGCATACATGATAGATCCTATCGCGGATGCATAAGGAATCTTATTCATGCAAATCCTCTCGTCTTCTGTGCGCGGACACAGACTTTGAAAGGTTGATCCCATGCCTGATGGGAAGGTAACCTTTCTTGGATTCCGACATGCTAAACCTTTTTAGCACTCGGTCTATATATGTAGACTGCGAAAGACCAAGCAACCGTTTTGATCTATCTCTATAGATTCTAATCCCAAGGATATAGGTTGCTTCTCCCAGGTCTTTCATGGAGAAAGTTTTGGACAACCAAATTTTAACTGTCTGTAAGACTGATATATCGTTTCCTATAAGTAATATGTCATCGACATATAATACTAGGAATACGACTGCACTCCCACTAACCTTCTTGTACACACAAGGTTCGTCAGGATTTTGTGAGAAATCAAACTTTTGATTGTCTCATCAAAACGGATGTTCTAGCTCCTGGATGCTTGCTTCAGTCCATATATGGATCGTCGAAGCTTGCATACTTTGGTTTTATCAACCGATGTGAAACCTTCAGGTTGTATCATGTATACATCCTCAAGCAGGTTTTCATTAAGGAAAGCTGTTTTCACATCCATTTGCCATATCTCATAATCATAATGAGCTGCTATGGCTAGGAGCATCCGAATGGATTTAAGCATAGCTACTGGCGAATAGGTTTCGTCATAATCAATTCCTTGTTTCTGACGATATCCTTTTGCCACTAATCTAGCCTTAAAGGTAACAACATTACCTTCCATGTCGATTTTCTTCTTGAAAACCCGCTTGCACCCTATGGGCTTAATCCCTTCAGGTGGGTTAACCAAGTCCCATACTTGATTTTCGTACATGGAATCCATTTCCGACTTCATGGCTCAAGCCATTTGTCCCTTTCTGTATTTTTCAGAACATCTTCATAACTGATAGATTCGTCATCGCTTATGAGTAACACGTCGTTCGATTCACTTATGAGAAATCCGTATCTCTCTGGAATATTGCGTGTCCTATCAGACCTTACGAAGAGGTGTGTTGTTTTA
>JAGFNQ010003084.1:74242-123016 GCA_024364735.1 Boesenbergia rotunda | reverse complement strand
GTTGGAGGTCAGTCGAGCCCTCCGACCGAAGATAGAGAATTATCTCAATACCCTAATAGTTTCTGAGGATACTTTACACGAGTATAAACTCCATGAACACCTCGGGTCCGAGAAGAACTAAGCCCTCACTGAGGACTTGTAGAAACTATCCCAGGAGCGAGAGCAGCTCCAGACTCGGACGAGGGAGTTGCCTGATCAAGTCAGCCTCCTGGAATCTGCAAAGAAAGCTCTGGAGGACCGGAATACGAAACGGGAGAGCCTAATGGCTCTAAAAGAATACGACTTAGAGCTATCGACCTCTTATGCCGCCGACCACCAGGAGCAGGTTACCCAGGCCTAGGCCCAAGCTTCCGCTGCTACCCAGAAGCTCCAAGAAATGTTAGGGGCTCAGGATTGTCTACTCCGGGAGGTGGCGATGCTGAAGACTGCCAAGGAGGAGGTTGAGGCCAAACTACAGCAACAACAGAGTGACCATATAGCCCAACTGTCCAAGGCTGAAGAGGAGTCCAAGGCTAAGTTCCTGCAATTGGAGGAGTACGTCGAGATTTTAGCCGGGCAGACATTGAAGCGCCTCAAACAGGGCTTCCATGGCGCTATCAGCCAGCTGGAGAAGGATCAACTGCTAAAACCAGGCGCAGACTTGAGCGCTATAACAATCCAGCGGGTCTGGGACGAACTTACTCCTGAAGAGCAGGACCTATAGAATCCTTCCTGACCTGGGACCGGGCTCCCTGGCCACTCCTTGCCCGCTGTATTTTCTTCTTCTTTTTAAGCTTTCTCTTATAGGATAAGTATGTAGTCGTTTCAGCTTTGAATGCAAACATCCCTGGACTTCTTATATTTTGTGTGATTTCCTGCCCCCCTTAAAATGTTTTGTTTCCGGCCTGTGCCCCACCTCCAAGTGAGAGCCGAGGTTCCCCTTGTAGGATCGGGTCGACCGGCTAGAGGAGGGTGAATAGACGGTTTATGAAAAATAAGCACTAACACTCGTCTTTAAAAAGAAATAAAGTTGGTTGCAACAGAGTCGTTGCTTCCAAGGCAGTTGATGCTCAAACAGAAACTCCTTAAGGCGGAGAAGCCTTTACAGTTGTAGCACAGAGAAAGCTTAGAGAGAAGAGAGTTTACAACTCAATGAATTGAATTTCTAAAGCAAACCTCTAAGTCTATTTATAGCCTAAGAGAATAAATCTGGATGGTTGATTGTTGATCACTTTTCTCTTGGTCGTTGATCCATGGATGTAATCTGGATGGTTGATCTTGGATGGGATTAAACTGCATCCATTAGATTTGATTAAAGGATAATGTAATATTATCATTTAAGTTTTAATTATTTTAATTAAAACTTTATCTTCCCCCCTTGCTCGAGATGATTGTTGTATCCATCTCGCTGTTATAATCTAGGTAGTAATATCGCCAATACATATTTGCCAACGCCCTTTATCCCAGTTGGTAAGTGGATTTGTGTATTTGGTGGAGGACTTGGGTTTGATCCTTCCTTGGTATCAAAACTTTGTTTTTTTTCTTTTGGGCGAATTTCTTTCATTTCTTTTGGGCGCTTGGACTAGTCTTTTTGATTCTTCGTCTTCTGGGTGATTTCCGGCCAACCGAAGTTAGACTCACCCGAACCCGACTCCGGCCTTTCGCCCCTCGAGCGTCCTTCCTCCCGGCTCCTCGTCCCTCGGACACCGCGCACGTCCTTCTCGCTCCACCGGTGTACTCTTCCGCAGCTTCCGCGTCCCTCGGATTGCACTGAGCCCGTCGGCTCACTTCCCCGCGCAATCCTTCTCGTCCACTGCGTCTTACGCTTGACTTCCTCCGTACCTAAGTTCCTGCACACTTAGACAGAGGGATTAAAAACACACAGGACCTAACTAACCTAGTTGATGACATCAAAACCAGCCGGGGCACCAACAATCTCCCCCTTTTTGATGTGGATCAACCCAAGTTTAGTTAGGGTAAACCAAAAAAAAAAAATAAAACTATAACTAAATTAAGCAGTTAAGCATAGAAAAAAAATATTGCAATCAATAACCACAACCTCCCCCTAAACTTAAGCTACTCTCCCCCTTTGATCATAGCAAAAATGGGGCACAAAAAATAGGGAAAGGAAAAAATATGATTAGAACTTAGAAAAATGTGAAACATTTTTTTTTTTGAGCCGTGAATAGATTAAGTGCATATCACCGAAGTTAGGCTCACCCGAACCCGACTCCGGCCTTTCGCCCCTCGAGCGTCCTTCCTCCCGGCTTCTCGTCTCTCGGACATCGCGCACGTCCTTCTCGCTCCACCGGGGTACTCTTCCGCAGCTTCCGCGTCCCTCGGATTGCACTGAGCCCGTCGGCTCACTTCCCCGCGCAATCCTTCTCGTCCACTGCGTCTTACGCTTGACTTCCTCCGTACCTAAGTTCCTGCACACTTAGACAGAGGGATTAAAAACACACAGGACCTAACTAACCTAGTTGATCACATCAAAACCAACCGGGGCACCAACACCCCTCTGCCTTAAGCATCTAGGGGGCAAACACCCACGTCTTAAGAGACAAGGGTTCCACGGGGACAGCAGGGCTTTCCGCTCTTGGCGGGGCATGTGCAGCTCCGAGGCTAAGCCTACTCACCGAGGGGCAGTAGGGTTTTACATTTCTTGGTCGGGCATGCGCAAGTAGGGTTTTACAGCTTTTAGCAGACTTAGTATATCGTCTTCGCTTATATAAGGGTCCTCATTCCTTTATGCACAGGTATGCTCTACAATTCTTTTACTGTTTTCCACTCATTTTTTCTTCGTTGGAGTTCTAATTTGATTGGCAGAGTGTCTGTAGCGGAGACCCCCTGACCAATCTCTAACTGTCCTTTTTCTTATAGTTCGCGGGCGTTTGGTACTCTTCTTGATCAGCATCCTATCGGCTCCCCCGAGCGTCTGTCTGGTGAGTCAACGATTAGTCTTTGATCAACCTCTCAACTGCGTCATCAATCAGTCGCCTTTCTCACTTATCAACAGAATCATAGTTGATCAAATATCGTGTAGATGTATCAAGTGAGTTTTGAACCATGATTATTTGGAGAAAAAATATCCTACCGCTTATCTTATAAAGTGCCTCGAGAAGTGTAATGTATTTAATGTCTGAAGATATAAGAGTTGTATAAAAACATCCATATCAAATTTTCCATTTAAAATTTAAAATAAAATAATTACTTTATTAAATTTAGATATTTATTTTCTACTCCATAGTATATCAATTTCCTTATATTTATGAAATGATATACATGAAAGTGGGAAGTAAGAATTATAGAGAATAATATTTTAATATAAGTAAGAATTATAGAGAATAATATTTTAATATTTAAGGGATAAATTTTATTTTCTAAATTTAAAAAATTTATTGTTTATAAAATTTAAATTTAATAAATAGATAGGATAGTTGATGTAAAGATTTTTTAAAGTAAAATTTAAAGTAAAATGATAAAATTTTTATTTAAAGAATCGAATGTAAATACCCTCACAATTTATCATGTCTAAAAACAATTTAAGTTTTACATTATTATAAGTACTAAACCATTTATCATCATATTTATTTAATTAATTAATTACCACTACATAGTTAGATCCAATTTTATGTGATGAAGGATAAAGTAATTTATTTTTTAATTCCGACCATACAAACTACTCAATTATACCGGTAGCCATATCTTAAGAATTGTTATATAATGACTTGAAACGCCTTTCTTTGATGGCCTACGACCTTGACAAGACATTGTCAATGCCACTCTTCTTTGAGATACAATAAGTCAACCTTTATAGTGATCACTTGCTTCACTTAAACTGCCCCCGGGACTATGGTGCAACGGTAAGGTCACTAGTTGTTAACCCATGCATCCGCGGTTCGATCCCCAACTACGGCATATTTTGTAGGAATTTTTCCTCCAAATGGGGTGCTAACCCTGGGCCGCTGGGCTTCTAGACTGACCACCGCGAGCGCTTCCCGATTTACCCTGGTGACCGATGGGAAACTTCCGTGGAGCCGGATCGATCACCCTAGGTTCAATTTGTGCCTGGTTCTTGAAAAACTTGCTTCACTTAAACTCCTCCTTGCTCAACATGAGGCCAAGGAAGTAGCCAAGGTGTATAGGGCAAACTTTAATGATGTCAAAATGATAAAAGAGATATGATGTCAATGGTGTTGAGATTATCTTAAGAAGCATGGGGAGACGAAGTGAAAGATGTATTTGCGGGTGTGGCTAATGGAGTTAGTACTCGTGCAAGATCAGATAGGCATAATTTTATTTGTGACATGGTGGAAATATTAATTGCTTCGGGGTTATCTCATGCCTCCTATTTAAGAAGGCTCTTCAGTTAAGACTTATTTGAACAATTCCTCATAATTTATTCATTCGAGAGAGTGTTAAACCCTTTTGAAAGAACCATTAAAGTGAGGATTTCCACCTCTCTCTCCTTTTTTTTTTTTTTTTTTTTTTTTTTGGATATATTCAGTTCTTTCAACTAATTAATTATGAAAATAATCGATTCAGTTCTATAATTTTTTTTATTGACAATCAAAATAAATCGAGAAATACTAATACTATGAATTCCTTCTTTTTTTTAATGGTGACAATTTCCTCCTCTCTCTATTCTTTTTATATATATTTAGTGCTTTGAACTAACTAATTAATCACGAAGATGATCGATTCAGTTCTATGAATTTTTTTTATTGACAATCAAAATAAATCAGAAAGTACTAATGCGATGAACTTCCTCTTTTTTATACCAGATAACAGTTGACCATGAGATGACTCATTTGGAATTCTATAGAAATTTTTCATCGATCGCTAAGGTGAATTAGAAAATATTTACTACTGACGATCTAAAAGTTTAATATCCTATAGTAGTGTATCTTAACTTAAAAAAAATTCTTAACAAATATAACATAGTTAGAGATTAAATTGTGAATAATTGAATAATAATTAATCGTACGACCATAATCTCAGAACAGATGAACTTCCTCATTTGGTGATGGAGATGGAGGTTTTAAAAACAATAAATATGCTTTTGATTGAAAAAAATACTCTTTTAATTTTGTGCATCTTTTTCATTATTTATGACAGTATGACGTTTTAAACACAAAAACTGTTTTAAATAGTCTTTTTGCTCATATTTGGAGAAAGTTTTTGTTGGGCACTGAAGCTTGCTAACCTTTTCATTTCGCTGCTCACATTTTGATTAACGTACAAGTTACCTCCAAACCATTTATAAATTGCCATTCAGGTCCATCATCAGGTCAAATGATGACAAATATTAATTTTATTTCGCCCTTGCAATATATCATCTTTTTTCAAAACACCCTCATCTATATATGTTAGCAATAAATATAGCTGGTATAACGTCCTCAAATTTTCTTAATCTGACTATTTTATCCCTTATTATAAATGATATTAGTTTTCTCAATAAAAGGATGGCAATGCAGAACTCTCATATCAATATTATATTAGATAAATAAAAAAACAAAAGTAAAAGAGTTTATATTAAGAAGAAACCTTTTTTTTTAAAATAAGAATATCGAAACAACACCGGAAGATATTTAACTTTCAAAAAATCTTTATTTAATTATTATTATAATAGATGTCAAAAGTGATTTATTAACGTTTTTATCCATTTATCTTAGTATTAATACGGAGAAGATAAATTATAAAAATTATTAATCGATTCGAATATTATAAAAAAATAATTAACGAAATTTTTTCAACCAATCTCGGGCGACCGGCCCGGTCACATGAAAGTTTCCCACCGGTCACTAGGGTAAATCGGAAAGTGCTCACAGTGGGCGGTCTAGAAGCTCAACGTCCAAAGGTTCACGAATCGATTCGAATATTATAAAAAAATGATTAACGAGGTTTTTTCAACCAACCTCGGATGACCGATCAGGCCACACGGAAGTTTCCCACCGGCCGCCAGGGTAAATCGGGAAGCACTCGTAGTGGGCGGTCTAGAAGCCCAGCGTCCTAGGGTTCGCGTCCCATTTGGAGGAAAAATTCCTACAAATGCATCATAGCTGGGGATCGAACCGTGAATGCGATTCGAATATTATAGTTAGCACATGAGGAGGATAGACACACTTATTTTATCAAATTTTGACCTCTAAACCTTAAACTGACAATAATTACACTCTAAATATCAATTTATCCTGTAAAAACTAATTATTATTATTATAATAACACATATACAATAAATATATTATAATAATACACATGTATATCTTGGGCGACCCATTATGTGTATTTATGAGTCATTCAATTTTTTTTTCATTTATTTTTATTTGAAGTTACTTCAGTTAAGAATTTACTTTAGAATTTAAAAATTAAATTAAAAAAATCAAAATAATATATAAATATATATCCATTTATGACTATAATATAATAATAACAATAATCATTATATTATTATTATTTTTTAATAATTTAGATATTTAATTTTTATAATTAATTTTGAATGGGATTGTTTATGATTTTCTTTTATAATTCAGATATTTAATTTTTTACTATTAATTCTAAAAATGGTTAATTTATTTTTTTGATAATTAAGATATTTAATTTTTATAATTAGATTAATTTTGAAGATGTCTGATTAATTTTTTTTTTTCAATTTTCATCAATCACAAAAGTATAGATGAATCTGATCATAGAGAATCATCATAAATTTTTTAAACTCCCCGAACAATAACGATTAAACTATGATAGTAAACAGGTAATAGTTAATTAACAATAAGTTTTAAATAATTTTGAGTAATGTTGAGTGATTTAAATTTAATAATATATAATTTTGTCTTATGCTGTTGTTATTAAAATAATCGTTAAACAAAAATATGCGATAAGTGTTATTTTGAGGTGGCAAAAGGACTCATTTCTAACGTCTCTATTAATTAATCCGTCCTATCCCAATGTTAGTTATCACGGAAGACAGTCGAGTAATTAACGATGACAAATTACAGCGGAAAGGAAAAGGAAGAAACTGCACGCCACGCGTTTCTCTTCTGCTTCCTATTAAAGAAACTCGACGTGTCTAACCCATCCCTCTCTTACAAGCAAGTGGTAGAGGAAGGCGAGACACCTGTCGCAGTAAAAAGCCGAGCCCATACTCCCTCTCCTCTTCTTCGAATCCAGTCCATGCACTCGGGGATGAGCGGCGTCGTGTGGGGGGATGAGGCCGGCGACGACGAGGACGGCGCGTCGTGGGCCAGAACAAGCGCCGTCCGTGCTAGCGGCGGCGCGATGGGCGATGGCAAGGATGAGCTCGGACTGCCGAGTTTCAAGTTCATGCTCGATGACGAATGGTACATGGGCGCTACTACGGCAGCGTCCGCCGCTAACCTTGTACCCGCCGCCGCTGGCCATCACCCCTTCGACGCTTTCCAGCAACATCCGGAGCTCAAAGACGTGAGCTTTCCCTCGAATCCGAAGCCGCATGAGGCCTTGTTGGTCCCGCCCGTGGATAACCTAGATCAAAATCCTCCTCTTTTTACTCCAAAATTCGGCTTCTCCTCCCTTTTTGGTGTGGTTTGTTCGAGCCCCTTCGATGCCGGGCTCGATCTCGGGTGCGACGCTACGGGGTTTCTTTCCGCTCCCCACGCCTCCGCTTCTTCTGTCTTGATGAACAGAGGCGGTGGCAGCGCCTATGGGGAAGGAGTCATGGGGTTTGTCGGATTGCGGGTGGGCGACCAATTTGGTTGTGCCGATCTGAGCTCAGCGGCCGAATTCTCCGGTGGCCATCTACTGCCGACGTCCGAGAACTGTTCTGGTTCCATATCGACTGCTGCCTTCGGTTCCATGGACTTCGATTGCTTTGAGAATTCTCCATTTCTCAACAGGTCCAAAGTTTTGAGGCCGCTGGAAATTTTTCCTCCTACGGGAGCGCAGCCTACTCTATTCCAGAAGCGGGCCGCCGCCGCTCTCCGGCAGGATTTCAGTATGGGTGGCGAAAAAGGTGGTTTCTTGGGGCTGTGGAGCCCGGAAGGAGTGGGGCGGGGCAGCTGGGGAAATTCCGCTTTTGAAGAAGAGATCGAGAAGAAGAGGAGGGGGAATGAGGAGTACGAGATGGACGATGGAAGCATGGATGCATCAGGGTTGAACTACGACACGGATGATGGTACGACAGAGAATGCCAAAGGCCAGGAGGCGGCCAAGGACGGCGGCACAGGGAGCGGCTCGATTGCCCACAGCACAGTGACTGGTGGTGGAGACCAGAAGGGGAAGAAGAAGGGCCTCCCAGCCAAGAACTTAATGGCGGAGAGGAGGAGGAGAAAGAAGCTCAATGATCGGCTTTACATGCTAAGATCTGTGGTTCCCAAGATCAGCAAGGTGAGCTGAACATCCTCCACTTGTTGGTTTCTGTTAAAAAGTGCTAATTCCTTCAGATTAGTTGTTGCATCTTTTATGAAAGCTGCACAAATTTCTTTGTTATTGTCAAGAAACACAACACACTTCACTTTTGCACGCCAAGTTGTCATAATTCATTTGCGTGCGATATGGCAGAATGCTGTCTGTTGATGATCTGGACCTGTGGTCCCTTAGTTCATCTGGCCACTATTTCTCTCGATCAAATGCGTTGAACTCATAAGTGGCACCAGCATAAATCATGCTAATTACCTGACCATTTTAGAAATACTTCTGCTATCTTGTTATTAGTCCATTTTTTCTTCTTAATTGTACCTTGTTCATATGGCTGTGGAATTCTTTCTTCTAGTAGTCATAGTTGTTACTACATAGTAAAAAGAGTAGAAAGTGAGGAGAGGATCATCAATCAAATTACGTACTCAACTAATATGTCTTGTTATATGGATCTTTTCTGATTGTAATGTAATTCCTCCTTCTTGTAGATGGACAGAGCTTCTATTCTTGGTGATGCAATTGAATATTTAAAAGAGCTTTTGCAAAGGATCAATGACCTTCATAATGAACTAGAGTCAACTCCTTCGAGTTCTTCAGTCCCTGGTACTAGTGGGATGAACTTTCACCCTCCGACACCAACACTACCGACTCTTCCGTGTCATGTGAAGGAGGAACTTTGCCCAACTAGTCAGCCAGCAAGGGTTTGTGTCTTCATCCAGATCTTTTCTTTCTATATCACTGATTTTTATTGATCCAGAAGACTATTGCCAACATAGTATAATTTAACCAAGTATAAACCGGCTTCATCCTGATTCAGGGAGTCTAGAGTTTGAATCCCCAAAAGTAAAAGGATTCGACATGTACAGTTGTAGAAGTGTGCATAGTGTTTCCAAGTCAATATCGGCAGAAGCTGCATATACTGAAATGATTCTCTTTTGCATTTACAGTTATGATGCAATTGAGCTACACATTTAAAGTTCCTTTGATCAGCTTATTAATAATTGCATATGTTAAATTATGTGCAAGTCATCATTGCCAATTTTAAGATACCCCAATCCTCCAGTTACAACATCTGAGTACATCTTATATTGTTGTGTTTGCCCATACCCTGAATTCTGCACTCGACAGGTTGAGGTTAGGCTAAGAGAAGACCGAGCAGTGAACATTCATATGTTCTGTGCCCGTCGACCTGGTCTATTGCTCTCTGCCATGAGAGCACTTGATGGCCTAGGACTTGACATCCAACAAGCTGTCATCAGCTGTTTCAATGGATTTTCCTTGGATGTTTTCCGAGCTGAGGTAACCTTTCTTCTCATCGTATTTTCATAAGGATAAAATTGCTAATTCCACTCTCTTGGCTATGTTGCCTGACTGACATTCCTGTTGTTTTGCTTCTTTTTCAGCAATGCAAAGACCCGGGTGTTCTACCAGAAGAAATCAAGGCAGTGCTCTTGCATTCTGCAGGGTTTGACGACACAGTGTTGTGAAAAATCAAGGAATCGCCTGAGACAGACCTCCGAGGTCCACTGGTCACCTGGAATCTCAAAACATCTTTAGCATTCCAGTTCCTTAAACATCTTTAGCATTCCAGCAGATTCATCTTAGGATTTGTAACATGGAATCTCAAGAGATCCAAAGCTACATCCGTCTCCTTACAACAGTGTTAGTCTTCTCATTATGCAATAATATTGTACAATTCAATGTTAGTTTGTATTGTTTTAACATGCCAGCAACATATTATTTCGTAAACAACTAAATCATTGGTTGAGGAAGTAGAAAGTTCATCTTTAAGTTCATTAAGCCAAACTTCAGCTAGAACGACATCAATGATTTGGATTGGATGTGTGTGGCTACTTTTCCCATGCAGATCTTACAATTCATTGTTGTATATCCTCCTTTAGATGCTCGAGTCAGATTCAATACTAGAATGTCACTGGTTCCTGTGGCATGCATCTTAAGTTTGCATCCTTTCTTTGTCCTCTCCTGGAAAAGTTAAACTGTTTAGAATTTTGCTAAAGCAATCGTTTTCTTCACATATGAACTTCCCAGACTAAAAGTTGGCTGAACGCGGACCACACTCCATGCAAGATTTACGTAGCTCCAGATGCAAAACGCCCATAATTTAATGCGGCAAAGACCCAGTTGGCTTGTTCTGCTTGGACGCACTCTAATACAAGACCGTTCAAATCAAAACTCTACCTTTTCTCTCCAGGCGTTGCATCACAAAGGCCTCATGCAGATTTCAGAGGCAGCAGAGACATCAATACCAAAAGACTGTTTAATTGGCTTCTTCTGCTTGGATTTATTCACATCAATCAAGATTGATTCAATTGCATAAAGAAATAATGCATAGGCATCATAGGTAGTTCCTTATTAATATCCTTTGATTGACAGGTACTATGATATAATGAGATTCACGGTCGTTTAGGCTACTTCAGAGCAATTAGTGGCCAGACTGACAGGAGCAGTAACGCAACCTTTTGCACTGTTCGTTTTGGTGTATAGGAAACCATAGGAACCTAGGAGGGGTTGCTATTAACTCAACAGGGGTTCACCTCTTACGCAATCAGTTAATGGATCAGAGCCATGAATTCAACTCAAAGTAGGGAAAGAGAAGGAAAGGACCCAAAAAATTCATGATTTTCAGAAAAGTCTCATAAGAGTCCTTGATGATTCATGTGCCAGAATACTTTGGGATGGGGTTGAACATATCGTGGGTTGACATGTGGACTGAAGAAGCTATGTGGTAAGGTCCATCGAGTCTAAACGATTCTCTCTCTGACTCCCGAGACCCCTTCGGGAAGATAGACTCCCGAGACCACCTCGGGCAGGCCTACTCTTGAGATTGTCCCAAGAAGACATATGCCCGAGATCACCTCGGGAGGTTAGGTCCCCGAGATCACCTCGGGAAGATAGACGTCTGGGACCCTCCCTGGCCAAAGGACCCCGAGATCACCTCGGGTTAGCGGAGTCCAAGGATCAACCTATTCGGTAGCCTGACCTCAAGTAATCGTCCCTTTTTTTTGCGAATCTACAGATAATTACCACCTATAATTATAAGATAATCATGACCCATAATATACGACCATCAAAGTCTTAATTATCGCAACGGTCTAGATTTAATTGCTGCAAGGACCGTTACAAAGATTATCTAGTAACCGACAATTGAGGGGATGTGGAGAAGAACGTCGGGACACGTGTGACTGTCGCCTCAGGTATAAAAGGTACTCCAACCCTCCAAGTAGGGGGGTTACGTTCATCTTACTCATACTTCTTCTTAATTCATTCTTTCTCAAAGACTCTCGTACTGACTTGAGCATCGGAGTGGGTTCCGCCGGACAATCTCTGGCGTGTTCCTATTAACGCTCGTGTTAATCTCGCAGGGAAGGAGCTCTCCCCCTCTCGTCATCATCCTCGTGGGCTGAACTCTGGTGACTAGTGTTGAGGCAATCGACCCTGAGATGATCTGGAGGATCATAGGGTTTTGATGTGTGTGGGCAATATGGTTAAGTTAGGGTTTATTGTGTTCTCATATGTGTACATGAGTGTGCAGGTGTACAGGTACACATGGACTTGGTTGATGTCTTCGGGTGAAGGATGGCATGGAGGCAAGCTGGAGGCTTGCGTGTGCATCCGAGCGACCGTTGGATAGCAGGGACGATGAGCCGAGGGACGCGAACTTCGAGGCGTACGTGAAGGGTGACATGGAGGCAAACTGGAGGTTTGTGTGCGCATCCGAGGGACGAGAGCCGAAGATGAAGAAGGCGTGAAGGCAACAATCGAGGTTGCTGGTGAAGAGTCAATCGGTTGTGAAGGTCTGAGTATAAGTGTTTGTACTCAGGGGCTAAGTCGGGAGGGTTTGAGTGCGGAGAGACTTGTACTCGAGAGTGAAACCCTAGGCTTAGGTTGGACCAGTCGACTGGCCAAGGGGCAGTCGACTGGTGTGAGCTGGAACAGGCTGGCAGATCAAACGTTGTACTGTAACGGTCGAATCTGAGTGGGACCAGTCGACTGCCCCAGGGGCAGTCGACTGGTAGCGGCTGTTTCAGAATCGATCCCTATTTAAAGGGGCTCGTTTCTTACTATCTTGCTTGACGAATCTTGTCTTGGTTAAAGGCAAGATAGTAGTTTTGTGCTCAGGTCTTCTAAAGGTATTGTGGTGAGGTTTCTCCACCCAGAAGGAGCGACAGAGTTAGCCGAAGGTTATCCGGGGATTGATCCACTGACGGATTCTTGGATTAGTCACCCGTTCGCGGTGGATACCAAGTAAACCTGGTTTGTTAGCATTGTTCTCTATTATTAGTTTATTTTTATTGTATATTCCGCTGCGCTAACAATCTTGTAGAGAAAACGACAAAAAGTGCTATTTACCCCCCTCTAGCACCGCTATTCGATCTATCAGTTGGTATCAGAGCGAAGGACCGCTCTTGATCGGACTAATCGCCGAAGGAGCACACGCTAGAGGAAGAAGAACATGGAAGATAAGTTGGGGCAAGACATCAACACACCACCATCCTACGATCATAAGGAATTCGGCCATTGGAAGGCAAGGATGGAAAATTGGCTAGGAATGGATTGGAAGTGTAGAATGACCATTGAAGATCCTTTTGAAATTCGAGAGACAAGCACGGGAAGAGGCTTCGCCCTAGATATTGGACAGATGAACAACAAGAGCAATCTAGGGCAAACGAAAAGGTAATCAATATTCTGATTGATACTTTGCCTAAAAATGTGTTGAATTGTGTAGGAGAATATAAAAGTGCGTATGAGTTATGGAGCAAACTAGAAAAACTTCACAAGAATCCTACACAAGATCAACTAGTAGAAGAACCCGAAGAAATAAGCTCAAGGGTCCAAGAAGACCAAAATGAAGGAAAAGTGTCAGGCCCATCAAGTGAGGTTGAAAACTCAAGTGAGGAGTCATTCACCTCATCAAGAGAGGAAGAGAAAGTATCAACATCGAGAGTTGAGGGGGAAGAGAAACCCTTAACTATACAAGAGCAAGAGAAAGCTCCCACCTCCGCCAAGGTCAAATCAAAAGAGCATATTATATGCTTTGGTTGTAACAAAAAGGGGCACTACAAGGATAAGTGTCCACTAGGTAAAAAGGAGGTAATTCCTAAGCCCAAATTTATTCATTTAAATTCTAATATGGGTTGTAGGAATAAGGAAGCTCAAAAGGAGAAAAGAAGGAAAATTAGGTGCTTCACATGCGGGGAGCTGGGGCACTACCATACAAAGTGTCCAAGGAGTAAAGAGCTCAAGAAGATGGAGCATCTAAGGAAATGGGAGAAAGAGGAAAAGAAAAAGAGGAGCTCACATCAAGGGGGAGCTACAAGGGTAAGGGAGGTAATCCCTAATTTTACTTATGTTCAAAATGCTTGTATGAATGGTAGGAATGTAAATGATTGCTTGCTTGGATACAATTTTGGTTTCAAATATCATGATAGGAATAGAAATACTTTTGTGTGCCAAAATATTCAAAATTCTGTATTTCATGATAAATCTAGGAATTCTAGGACCAAGGACCAAGGCATAAACCCTAAGAAAGGGGGGAACATATCTAGAAAAATAGGTAGATCTAGAAATGATTAAGTTAGGACAAATGATTCTAAGTCTAGGAATTTGGAAAAGGAAAATCAAGTTTTGAAAGCAAAACTCGATAAACTGGAGAAAAGCCTAGATAGACTCATTAGGGGGTCAAAGGGGTCAAACATAATGTAAAAAGATCAACCTCCTAAGAATGGTAGGTCGAGTTTAAGACATCATTCTAGAAGGGCAAATGTTGATAAAATGTCATATTCAAAAATGCCCTATGACTATGGTATGGAGAAGGTCAAACATGG
The DNA here is from genome assembly GCA_024364735.1 of Boesenbergia rotunda. Classification (NCBI taxonomy): domain Eukaryota; kingdom Viridiplantae; phylum Streptophyta; class Magnoliopsida; order Zingiberales; family Zingiberaceae; genus Boesenbergia; species Boesenbergia rotunda. Next base: position 108,797 of record JAGFNQ010003084.1, on the reverse strand, counting down.
CAAAGAAAAGATATTTAAAGGAAAAGAGAAGGAGTTAACTAAGCAAAAGGTCTATAGGATTAAAAGAGTGAGAGTAGAAGGTCAAGAAGCACTGGAGGAGCACCGGTGTAGTCTTGCCTTTGTAGAAGAGTTACCTAGGGAGGTAACTAGGGCTAGAAGCTTAAGGGAGAGCTCTAGAAGCTAAAATAGGGTCCATGGTCAATGGATCTCAGGTGATTTCCTTCTAAAAAACTAGATGGGCTATAGGGTGTGCCAAGAGGTTTAAAAAGCTAAGATTAGCCTTAATCCTAGAAAGTTGGCACACTAAAGGGAGAATTATGGAGAAAAAGGAGGAAATATGACTATAATTGAGAGAAAATGGTTTTAATATGAAAATGCCATAGAACTTGATGCTATTAATGTATTGGGAACAAATATGGGAAGAGGCATCAAGTGGAGGTCCAAATTAGAACTTTAAGTTGAGGATAAATAGTTAAATTTGTGCAAGTTTGAGTTTTGTATCAATCTTGGGATTCGGGGTAATTTTGATTAAGATTATATTTTTTCCAAAGTAGACATAGGATCCACAAATCTTTCCATGAAATTTCAAATTTTTTGGAGATTTATGGAATTAGTTAGGCTTTTCTGAATTTCGGACTGGGAAACTGAAAATTCAGTATCAGTCGACTGCAAGTAGGACAGTCGACTGGTCCAGGACTGGGAAGCTACTGTAAGTTTTACCAGTCGACTGTCCTGGGGGCAGTCGACTGGTCTTGGCTGTAAATACATTCTGTGAACTTTATCAGTCGACTGGCCTCTTGCCAGTCGACTGGGTCGCGATTCCTATAAAAGAACACAAGCGCGCGGGGGGCAGCCCAACCTAGGGGTTTGGCGATCCACCCCGGCGATTTCATCTTCTCCCGAGCTCTTCCTTCGTCCTCAGCCCCTAGTAAGCCCTAAAATCACTTCCTAAGCCCTTCTCTAACCCCGATCTACTCCTAGGGTTAGTTGAAACTTCCCTCTTCAAGTCAATATCTCAAAATCATCATGAAGAGAATGAAAAGGTATCATTGTTTAAGGTTCATTTTATCATTTAAACCATGTTTTGGAACTAATGTGATGTTTTGTGCATGTTTTTCCTTGATATTTTTCCTTTTGGGGGGGGGTTGTCTTGGTATGCATGAATGAGTGTGGTATTTAGGATGACCTCTAAGAAACCTAGGGGTGAAGGATCATCCCAACAAGGTCAGGGAGGGTCAAGGTTTAGGTCCCTCGAATGTAAGAAAAGGTTCGAAGAGAATGAGTTTGTAGTGATGAATTGTCGATATCTGAACAAGTCCTTCTTTCAAGAGAAGTCGCCCGCATTTGGCTGAGATGATTACTCATTTTCAGCTGGATCAGCTGGTCTACTGCCAGCATGATATAGATATTGATCTGTGTACAGAGTTTTACGCCAATTTAACTTGCATTGACTCGGATAATAACTTATACGAGTCTAAGGTAGTCGGGGTTACTATTCCTTTCTCAGTCATGGGTTTAGCTGGGTTCCTACAGTGTAGAGAGTCAAATAATGCATCTACTTATTTTCCCACTATTGTTGAACCACTTGAGTTTCCTGGTGTCACCATTGACCAGATACATATGCATTATTTTAGGAGACACAGGAATGAGTCAGAGCGTATTTTTGACGCTAAACCCATGAGACCCTTTAGCCATGTATTGTACAAGATCGTCATAGAGTGCATTTTGCCCATCGTCACGAACTGGAGGTCCAGGATTAGACTCCCACACTTGGTGATGATGTACGCATTGGAGAGGAGGTTAGACGTAGATGTCACCCTGCAGGTGTTTAGTGTTATTTGCCATTCTTCCCATAGTGTTAACGGGAAGATATACATGCCCTTCTGCCACATCTTGACTGAGTTCTTCCATCTACGGTTTGGTATCCGTGTAGGTAGCGGTCAGGTTAGGCACCTGTCTAAGGATTATGACCAGATAGGTACACGTCAGTTATCCTTAGCAGGCATAGAGAGCTGATAGGGGGTATTTTTCTGGAGGGAGCGTCCGGAGGCCCCCAGCTCAGATGAGGAGCCAGCTGGGATTGTTACACGTGCGGAGTTTACTCAGCTCCGATCAGATGTTCATAGGCTTCAGGAGGACGTTCATGTCATCCGTGAGGATATCCACGGACTTCAGCAGACGGAGCAGAGGATTGAGACACAGTTCATGGGATTACCAGCAGTCAGGATGACATGTACGAGATGCTACGACAGCTACATCTCGCGTATCAGGCTCCACCTCCTCCTCCTCCTCCTCCTCCAGGCGATGACTTCATGATGTAGATGGGCTTTGGTGATTGAGTGTTGAGAGTAGTTGTATTTGTTGTATTCCTATATCTCTCAAACACTTTCCTAGTTTGGCATCGTATTATTCTGATACTTCAGGGCGTTGGTCCCTGTAACTTCTTCATGCTTTTATTTCATGTATGAACTAATTGGTTATGTTCTATTTATGTCATGAATTTTGTGGTTTGATGTAAGTTTGCTTAAATATTTTGAAATGAGTGTTAAGCAATAAGCTATCATTTTGGGCTAAACTGATATCTTATGAAATCTTATGTCATGTTGTTTGTAGTGCAATTCATTGATAAACCTTATATGATAAGATTGTTTTGCTAAATGGTGGCATAGGAGGGTTTTTCATGTCAATTGTTTAGGGTTAAGAGGTAAAGAGGGGAAGTTTTGTCAAATGAAAATATATTTATGAAAAGGGGAGGTTTAGAAACCATTCTATGTGTCAAATAGAGGTGAATAAAATTGGAAAACATAGGAAATCATAATTGAATTTCAAAGTTGATACAAAAGTGACACAATTTGAGGGTTTTTGGGTTTGTATCAAAAGTCAAGCACAGTTTATGTTTTTCATGAACCAATATTTTTCTTGGGTAGAGAATCCCCTAACAAACGTACTTGCAAAATTTCACATTTTTTCGGATTTTCTGGAATTTTTACGCGTTTCTAAATTTCGATTGAAAATTCTGAAACTTGCGTATTAGTCGACTGCCACAGGGGCAGTCGACTGGTAGTGTGGTCAGATTGTGAATTTGTGATTTCTGAGGGGTTTTTCAGAAATCTGGTTGAGTTCTATTTGACACCAAGGGTAGGGCTGCTTGGGGCAATCTTTTGATGGTGTCAAAGGGGGAGAACTTGGGTGTTAAGTTAGGTTTGGGTTGAAACTTAACTTTGATTGATTGATGATACTGTGGAGTTAAGTTGGGAAGACTTAACATGGAATTAGCAATAAGGATTGAAAATTGAGAAAAAGTATAGGTTAAGGGGGAGGTTGTCTCTTGTGTGTTATGCTTTGATTTTCAATTGCTATTGCTTTTGTTATTGCTTTTTGTTATTATTATTGCCATATGTTTACCTAACTTAACATGTTGCCACACATCAAAAAGGGGGAGATTGTTGAGGCAATCGACCCTGAGATGATCTGGAGGATCATAGGGTTTTTGATGTGTGTGGTCAATATGGTTAAGTTATGGTTTATTGTGTTCTCATATGTGTACATGAGTGTGCAGGTGTACAGGTACACATAGACTTGGTTGATGTCTTCAGGTGAAGGATGGCATGGAGGCAAGCTGGAGGCTTGCGTGCGCATCTAAGGGACCGTTAGATAGCAGAGACGATGAGCCGAGGGACGCGGACTTCGAGGCATACGTGAAGGGTAGCATGGAGGCAAACTGGAGGTTTGCATGCGCATCCGAGGGACGAGGGCAGAAGATGAAGAAGGCGTGAAGGCAACAGTCGAGGCTTCTAGTGAAGAGTCAACCGGGTTGTGAGGGTCTGAGTATGAGTGTTTGAACTCAGGGGCTAAGCCGGGAGGGTTTGAGTGCGGAGAGACTTGTACTCGGGAGTGAAACCCTAGGCTTAGGTTGGACCAGTCGACTGGCCAAGGGGCAGTCGACTGGTGTGGGCTAGAACAGGCTGGCAGATTCAAACGTTGCACTGTAACGGTCGAATTGAGTGGGACCAGTCGACTGCCCAGGGGCAGTCGACTGGTAGCGCTGTTTCAGAATCGAGCCCTATTTAAAGGGGCTCGTTTCTACTATCTTGCTTGACGAATCTTGTCTTGGTTAAAGGCAAGATAGTAGTCTTTGTGCTCAGGTCTTCTAAAGGTGTTGTGGTGATGTTTCTCCACCCAGAAGGAGCGACAGAGTTAGCCGGAGGTTATCCAGGGATTGATCCACCGACGGATTCTTAGATTAGTCACCCGTTCGGGGTGGATACCAAGTAAACCTGGTTTGTTAGCATTGTTCTCTATTATTAGTTTATTTTTATTGTATATTTCGCTGCGCTAACAATCTTGTAGAGAAAACGACGAAAAGTGCTATTCACCCCCCTCTAGCACCGCTATTCGATCTATCAACTAGCCATCTGCGTTGATTCCTTCCGGAACAAGTTTGACGCCGTCTGTGGGAAAATAAATCAAAGCACTAGAAGGAACACAGTGATGGTGGAACCTGAAGGGCAGCCCATCATGATGACTAAGGAGGAGCTAGATCGATTGATCGCCAACGCCGTTAAGGGTGCGCTCGAACAACACCAGATCGAGCAAGCCGCATCGCAACGAGTGGCTTCGGGGCATGTAGAGATCCCCATAATCTCCACTTTGCACCACCCTCACCGAAGATCTGTCTCACCACCGGTGGGGCATGTGGTGATGCCTCTAGCGCCCCGACGAGAGTCCCTAGGAGATTTGGAGAAGATTAACTCCGCCGCCTCCAGCGTTCTACGACAAGAAGAAGGAGCGGGGAAGGAGGAAGGACCTAAAAACTTCTAGAAGACCCCCTCCACCCCTTTCTCGCTTACCATCGTAGAAGATCTCATGCCGAAGCAGTTCCTTGGTTCGGGGATTGTCAACTACGACGGAAAGATAGATCCGAAAGATCATGTATGCAAGTTCGAGAACGCAACACTCCTACACCAGTACATTGATAGTGTCAAGTGCCTGGTGTTCTTGAGCACCCTATCAGGGGTCGCCCAGCGATGGTTCCAGAGGCTGCCCCAGGGTTCTATCAACTCCTTCCTGGAGTTTAGAACCTCCTTCCTCCACCATTTTGCCAGCAACAGTCGCTATCAAAAGATGACATTAAATTTATTCACCCTCAAGTAGAAGCTAAAGGAACTGCTCAAGGATTACATCCAGATGTTCAACCGAGTGGCGCAGGATGTGCCCATCGCGACATCAGAGATCCTCGTCAACGCCTGCACCTGGGGGCTTTCTGAAGGGGATTTCTTCCGTTCTTTGGTGAAGAAGCCACCTACTAGCTTCGATGATTTGCTAGGGCATTCTGTCAACGTCAACGTTGAAGAAGTGCAATACGCCCGCCGCAAAGAACCAGCTGGGGTCCCTACTCAGACCGTTGTATGGTTAGAGAGGAGGGCACCTCTAGCTCCAGCCCGGGGAATAGATCTTTGCCCGTGGAAGAACTAGTGGGCTGGTAAGCGAAAGCTGGTAGAGACATATGACACCCAGCAGCCAGAGCCGCTGATGAGATACTGTGACTTCCATGGCAGTACAACACACTCCACCGAGAAATATCATGCCCTGAAGAAAAAATTGAATGAGGAAGCCGACCCCAAACCTCGGAGGAAATGGAAGAAGACGGGGTATCGCCGGAGGTTTCCTCAGTGGAGCTTTTCTCCTTCAGAACGATCATCGGGACAGAACGAAGCCCGACACTGATCTCGGTCGCGTTCGAGGGGGAGGAGTCGGGAGGCTGCACCCATCGGTCTCCCTCATTGGAACGAGATCCCAAGAAGGGCAAGACCCCTGCACGTGGTCTACCTTCTGACCACGTGGGAGTGATCTCGGGAGGACCTATTGGAGGAGATTCCCACCGGGCGAGGAAGGCTCATGCCTGTCGGTTGGAGAACTACGCCATTGGGATGAGCCGTAGCCAACATCATAGTCCTACAATCTCCTTCGGCCTTAAGGACTTGGAAGACGTAGAGGCTCCCCACGAAGATGCTCTGGTAATTCTTGCACGTATTACAAATTATGAGGTTAAGCGTATCTTCATGGAAACAGGTAGTTCCGTGAACGTCCTATACAAGGCCGTCCTGGATCAAATGTAGATTGACGAGGATGAACTGCATCGATTTCGACTCCGCTCTTCGGCTTCACTGGGTACTGAGTATAGCCGATAGGGTAAATTACCCTATCGCTGTCGTTGGGCTGTGACACGCTGGAGAGGACGAGGAGGACCCCCTTCCTGGTCGTCGATGCTCCCTCATCCTATAAAGCCATCTTGGGACGCCCGACACTCAGCATATTCCAGGCGGTGGTCTCGTTCTACCACCAGAAGATCAAGTTTCCGGTAGGCGATCAGGTGGCCGAAGTTAAGGGAGACCGGCTAGCGTCTCGGCGATGCTACAGTGGGGAAGTCTGATCGGAGTCCCACAAGAACCCGAAGTCTCACGAAGCTCTGCAAATCAATCTCGCTGACCAATGAAAGCAAGAAGGACCAAAGAAGAACGGAGGGAGGTCGGGAGCGAGGAGGTCCATATCCACCCTCAACAGATAGGGAGAGTCACGAGGATCACCACCGACCTTGCGCCGGGGCTGAGAAGCCGTCTGATCGACTGCTTGCAGAGCCATCGAGATGTGTTCGCCTGGGCTACCGAGGAAATCAAAGGAGTCCCCTTAGCTTTATCCATGCATCGCTTGCATGTGACCCCTAGGGCTCGGTCAGTAAAACAGAGGCGAAGACATTTTGCACCCGAGCAGGATAAGGCTATCAGAGAAGAAGTCAACAAGCTGTTAAAAGTCGGGCACATAAGAAAAGTTCAATTCCCGGCCTGGTTAGTTAAGGTAGTCCTTGTCCCTAAGCCATGGGTAAATGGCGGGTTTGTATTAATTTTCGAGATTTGAATAAAGCCTGCCTTAAGGATTGTTACCCCTTACCTCGAATAGACCGGTTAGTAGATTTTACAACCGGTTGTGATTTCATTTCGGTGTTGGATGCTTATCAAGACTACCATCAAGTTCCTCTCGCTCTCGAAGACCAGGAGAAAGTCAGCTTTGTGACAGTAGATGACACATATTGGTATAATGTCATACCTTTCGGATTGCGTAATGCTGGGGCAACTTACCAGCGGATGATGGACAAGGTCTTCAGGCATCAGATTGGGAGAAACATCAAAGTGTACGTGGACGATATCCTGGTCAAGACCGACAAGGGAAAGGACATGATAGCCGACTTAGAAGAAACGTTCGCCACCCTGAGGGCCAACAAGCTGAAGTTGAACCCTGCTAAGTGCCTGTTTGGGGTGAGAGTGGCTGGTTCTTGGGATACATGGTGACAGAGAGGGGAATCGAGGGCAATTCAGAAAAAGTAAGGGCTATTCTGGATATGCCCTCCCCTCGCAACTTCAAGGAAGTACAACGGCTGAATGGTAGAATTACGGCTTTGTCCAGGTTCATTTCTAAGTCTGCAGACAGGACCCTACCATTCTTCAAGATTCTAAGAAAGGAAGTTAGATTCGACTGGGATGACCAGTGTGAGAAGGCATTTGCCGATTTGAAGGCCTATCTCGCCGAACTCCCCATCCTCTACAAGCCGGTGGAGGGGAAGACATTATTTGTCTACCTATCTGCAACAGAATAAGTGGTGGGCTCGGCGGTCGTCCGAGAAGAAGACATGGTGCAATATCTCATCTACTTCTTCGGACATCTCCTGAAGGATGCCGTGACTCAATACACTACGATGGAGAAGCTGCCCTATGCTCTGGTCTTAACGGCCCGGAGGCTAAGGCCATACTTGTTTGCACATCCTATAGTAGTTCTCACCAACAGCCCGCTCGGGCGGGTCCTTACCAATCCCGAAGCTTCAGGTCGGCTGATCAAATGGACGACAGAGCTAAGCGAATACGGGATTGAGTACCAGCATCGTACCGCTATCAAGGCACCAACTCTCTCGGATTTCATGCTTAAGATTGTCCTAGAGCCCGAGGTCAAGGGAGTCTGGAAGATCTATGTAGACGGGTCTTCCAACAGTAGGCACAGCGGAGTCGGGGTGTTAATGGTCTCCCCCCTAGGGGATACATTACATTTATCTATTCGGATCTACTTCAAAGCCACCAACAATGAAGCTGAATACGAAGCGATCCTAGCAGGCCTGCAAGCAGCCAAGCATGTGGGAGCTACTCGAGTCGTGGTACATTCGGACTCTCAGCTTGTGGCACAACAAATAAAAGGCGACTTCGAAGTCAGGTGTGAACACATGCAGAGGTATGTAGCCCTCTATGAGCAGCTAAAAAGCTTCCTTCACGGAGGTTATCCTGCAGAAGATCTCCCGGGCAGACAATGTCAAGGCCGATGAACTAGCCAAGTTGGCTAGCTCCATCTTGACCTGCCAGCTAGATGAACCTAGTGCCCCGGAAGAGATTGTAGCTCAAATTAGAGAGAAGGCGGAAGGCAACACCGTAGCCGATTGAAGAGATCCATATGTGGAGTTCCTACGTAGCGGGAACGCTCTAAGCATGGATCAAGGAAGCTGATTATTCTGCCACCGAGCTACCAGATTCACATTGGTCGGAGATCAACTATATAGGAGAGCCTTTGCCCGACCACTCCTCAAATGTGTCGGGCCAGAGGAAGCCGACTATGTGATGCAAGAAGTACATGAAGGCATCTGCGGAAGCCACATTGGGGGAAGGTCTCTATCTAGGAAGATTATCTTGGTAGGGTACTTTTGGCCCACTCTATAGGCCGACGCTCTCAAGTTTGTGGCCGGATGCGAAGCCTGACAGAGACATCAACATGTGACTAGTCAGCCGACCAAGCCCCTGCGAGTCTCTGTTGATGCAGTCTGGCCCTGATTGTTGTTTTGGTGTTGACACCGATTTAAGTTTAGGTGGATGATTGTTGATTATGATTAAGTCCTGATCGGGGATCAGGCATGGTATGGAAAATCCAAGTCTGGAGGGCTAGGTGATGGAAAATCCTAACCTGGAGGGTTAGGTGTTGAAAATCCTAGTCTGGGAGGCTAGGTGCTTGGAAAAGTCCTAGCTTGGAGGGCTAGGTGAAAAGTCCTAACTTGGAGGGTTAGGTGTAAATTCCCATCCTGGAGAATTAGGTGAAAAAGTCCTGGCTTGGAGGGTCAGGTGCCTAGCTTGGAGGGCTAGGTTGGATGAAGTTCTAACTCGGAAGGGTTGGGTGAAAAGTCCTAGCTTGGAGGGCTAGGTGAAAAGTCCTAGCTTGGAGGGCTAGGTGAAAAGTCCTAACTTAGAGGGTTAGGTGCAAATTCCCAACTTGGAGAGTTAGATGGAAAATCATTAGCTTGGAGGGCTAAGGTGGCTGGAAACTTAGCTTGGAGGGCTGAGTTTGAGTCCCTGGATCTGTCTGGTGATCGATCAGGGATTCTGGCACGCTGCTCCTTCGTGGATCGGTCTGGTGACCGATCCAACGATGACTGATCGATCGGGTGACCGATCAGGGAGCACACAGTGAGGTTGGGAACCTACTGTGCTGCTCCTGATCGATATGGTGACCGATCAGGGAGTATGCGTTTCACCCATTTACTGGCTCCTGATCGGTCTGGTGACCGATCAGGGAGTGAGCAGTGAGGTTGAGTTCCCTTGCTGAACTGCTCCTGATCGGTCTGATGACCGATCAGGTTTACTGTGCAGATCGTTCCGGAGAACGATCAGGCGTCGCAGGTTCCTCTCTATAATCGATCAGGACTGATCCTGATCGGTCTGGTCAGGTTCTGATCGGTCTGGTGACCGATCAGGAGGCTGCCTGATCGGTCCGGTGACCGATCAGAAGGCTTAGCCTGCGAAACTCAGAAATCGCCCAATATAAAGGTGGATCGGTCCGGTGAACGATCCACGATCTGGGATCAGTCTGGAGATCGGTCTGAGAGAATCTCAAAGAAATCGCGATTTCTGATTGAGCGTTGGGGATCGATCAGGACGGAGCCTGATTGGTCTGGAACCAGCCTGATCGGTCTGGTGACCGATCAGGAGGCTCTCTGATCGGTCCGGTGACCGATCACTTTAATTCAAATTGCATTGTCAGACGCTCTGATCGCGTCTGAACACAACCGATTCGCTGCCACTTTCCTCTGATATTTGATATGCTGGTTGATTTGCTGTTCTAATACTCTGATCAAGCTACAGGTGACAGGGAAGGATTCAAACACTTAAGGAGAGGTCAATGGAGACTTTCCTTGGAGCAGGTTTGTCCATTTTCCCATCTCAGGTTGCAACGGCGAGCTGCAGACTGGAGCGGAGACTGGAGCTTGACTGAGGGGAGCTCAGTGAGTCCAGAGATAGCTCAGTAGAGGCTGGCGTTGGCAGATGAGTAGCTGGGATCTACAGAGATGTTGTCACCTGGTGCTATGTGAAGAATCAAAAAGGGCGGTGGATGGCTTCGTGGAAGCAAGTCTTGCGAACTATTATTCTTGCCGTGCCTTGAGTTCTCCACAACTTGCTTGCTGTGTTCTTGCGATCTTCATCACTTTTGAGCAAGCAATTGAGAAGCAACCATCGTTTACTTGAGCGTTAGAAGGAGAAAACAAGAGGCTCGGAGTCCGACAGTGGGAAGACACGGAGAAGGGTTCTTGCGTGAGATCGCCACTGGGTGGAGCTCAGGGAAGCTTGTTGTGTTTTTGTCCTTGCTAAGTGTTTGAGTAAGATCTTTCTTGTTGTTTCTTTGTGCTTAAACTATATCCTTGTTTGAAACACACTGTGGAGAGGTTTCTCCACCGAGAAGGAGGTTGCTGATTTATCCGGTGATAACCGGGGCTTGATCTGCCGACGATCAAGGGATCGCCCACCTTAAGGGCATGCCAAGGAGTAGGGGCAAGTTATCCCCGAACCTTGTAAACCCTCCTTGTTAGCGATCTTGCTAGTTGTGTTTGTTTTGTTTCCGTTACGTTTTCTGCATAATCTGTTTTCTACTCTTTCCGCTGTGCTACTGATATTTAAGTTGCAGAAATCGCTATAAGTGTTCAAGTTGCAAGTGGTTGGCTATATTCACCCCCCCCTCTCTAGCCATCCGATCCCAACAGTCTCCACAGTGTCCTGCCCCTTCGATCAGTGGGGAATGGACATTGTAGGCCCATTTCCCATCGGACCTCAGCAGAAGAAGTTCCTACTAGTTCTCGTGGACTATTTCTCCAAATGGGTGGAAGCTGAGCCTCTGGTACATATCATGGAGGCCGCAGTGATGAAGATCTTATGGAGGGATATTGTCTGTAGACACGGCATCCCCCATAAGCTGGTGTCGGACAATGGAAGGTAGTTTGCCAGGCGCAAACTCAAAGAATGGTGCGAGGGACTAGGTATTCACCAAGCCTTCACGTCTGTCGTGTACCCTTAGGGCAATGACCAAGCTGAAGTTGTTAACCGGGAAATCCTTAGAGGACTCATGATAAAGCTAGATCACGTTGGAGGTAGTTGGGTCGAGGAGCTCCCCAGTATTTTGTGGTCCTACCGTACCACTCCACGAGAAGGAATAGGCCAGAGCCCTTTTCAGTTGGTGTATGGAGTATAGAGGTCGTGATTCTGGTGGAGGTAGGCGAGGAGTCCGTTCGACGACAACACTATAACAAGGAGGATAATGATCAAGAGTGGCTAATCGACCTAGATCTCGTGTCAGAGGCCCATGATTAAGCAGCCGCCTGGCTGGAAGCGTACCGACGACGTATGTAACAAGCCTACAATCGCCGGTTGATTGCCCATAGCTTTGAAGTAGGAGACAAGGTCTGGAAGAGGATCAAACCAGTCGATGACCCGGGGAAGCTGGAGCCTTAGTGGGGCGGTCCCTACATCATCACCAGAAAGCTCACAGGAGGCAGCTACTATATGGAGGATAACAAAGGCAAGGGGCTGGAGAGGCCATGACATGCCAATTATCTCCGACCTTATCGTACTCGGTGAGATTTGAAGTAGTTCATACAAAACTTGTATTCTTTTGACACTGCCTTGCAGTTCAATAAACAAAGAAGTAAATGAAATATTACTTGAAGAACACCAATTACTGGCCTGCTTAAAACCCTACTACCTCGCGATGTTGCGGATGCCCGAGGTGAGTAGGCTTGGTCCGGGTGTTGCGGATGCCCGACCAAGAGCTGTCCAAACCCTACTGTCTCGCGGTAATGCGGATGTCCGAGGTGAGTAGGCTTGGTCCGGGTGCGGTGGATACCCGACCAAGAGCTGTTAAAACCCTACTACCTCGCGGTGCTGCGGATGCCCGAGGTGAGTAGGCTTGGTCTGGGTGGTGCGGATGCCCGACCAAGAGTTGTGAAAACCCTACTACCTCATGTTGCTGTAGATGCCCGAGGTGAGTAGGCTTGGTCCGGGTGCTGCGGATGCCCGACCAAGAGCTGTCAAAACTCTACTACCTCGCGGTGCTGCGGATGCCCAAGGTGAGTAGGCTTGATCTGAGTGCTGCGGATACCCGACCAAGAGCTGTCAAAACTCTACTACCTCGCGGTGCTGCGATGCCCGAGGTGAGTAGCTTGGTTCAGGTGCTGCAGATGCTTGACCAAGAGCTGTCAACACCCTACTGCCTCGCGGTGCTGCAGATGCCAGAGATGAGTAGGCTTGGTCCGGGTGCTGCAGATGCCCGAGGTGAGTAGACTTGGTCCGGGTGCTGCGGATGCCCGACCAAGAGTTGTCAACACCCTACTGCCTCGCGGTGCTGTGGATGCCCGAGGTGAGTAGGCTTGGTTCAGGTGCTGCGGATGCCCAACCAAGATCTGTGAAAACCCTACTACCTCGCGGTGCTGCAGATGCCCGACCAAGAGCTGTCAAAACCCTACTACCTCGCGGTGCTGCGGATGCCCGAGGTAAGTAGGCTTGGTCCGGGTGCTACGGATGCCCGACCAAGAGCTGTTAAAACCCTACTGCCTCGCGATGCTGTGGACGCTCGAGGTGAGTAGTCTTGGAATGGGTGCTGCGGATGCCCGACCAAGAGCTGTCAAAACCCTACTACCTCACGGTGCTGCGGATGCCCGAAGTGAGTAGGCTTTGTCCGGGTGCTACGGATGCTCGACCAAGAGCTGTCAAAACCCTACTGCCTCATGGTGCTGTGGATGCCCGAGGCGAGTAGGCTTGGTCCGGGTGCTGCGGATGCCCGACCAAGAGCTATCAAAACTCTACTACCTTGTGGTGCTTCGGATGCCTGAGGTGAGTAGGCTTAGTCTGGGTGCTGCGGATGCCCGACAAGAGTTGTCAAAACCCTACTACCTCGCGGTGCTGTGGATGCCCGAGGTGAGTAGGCTTGGTTCGAGTGCTGCGGATGCCCGACCAAGAGCTGACTAGAAGAACTTGGCAGAGGTCCTTTCTTTCCGACTGCCCGACGAAGACTTGTATTGATGGGTAGCCGCCTGTTGGCCGCTGAGCTCTGGGGTTCTTGAGCTGAAGGTCATCCTTGCTATGTGGGTGACCCCTCAGTCCGTGTCTAGAAATAAAATGATCTCACTTATGAAGGTAAAGGCGTGTCGTGTAAATTCACAAGGAGTCATAGAGCAAAAGAAGAAAGACTCTAAGTACACAAAGGAAAGGGACAACATTGTTCCATTAAGAATTCCGGTGTACACTTAGTAGTTACACTCTCAAACAACAAAGCAAAGTACAAGGAATACCATCCTTATGATCCCTATTATAGCCTATATATACCTCATGAGTCATGAGACCAAGGAATACCATCCAATACAACCCTAAGCCTCTTTAATCTTTTCTCTCCTCCTCTCTCTCTCCTAGGGTTCCAAGTGGCTGGCGGCTAAGGGTGAGCAAGGGAGGTGGCACAAGGGCTAGGGAAGGGAGAAACTCATCACTTCTTCCTCTTCTCTTCACCCTTCTCCTCTCTTCTTCCCTAAGGGGCTCGGCAACACTTGGAAAAGGAAGAGGCGAGCGCCACCTTGGCTCAAAGGTGGCCGACGGTGAGCGAGGGAAAGGATTAGGCTTCGGCGGTTAGGGTTTCAAGGAAGAAGAAGTGTTCTTCTTCTTCTTCTTCTTCTTCTTCATATTGTAGCTCTTCCTCTTCACCTCTCAACGTCGAGCAAGCAAACAAAGGAGGCATCTCCTCCTTTTCGCCAGCGGTGGAAGCAACCGAAACCCTAGGGTTTCGGCGCAAGGAAGAAGAAGAGAGAAGGTGAAGTTGTGGTGGTTTTGGTGACTTCGGTTCTTGGAGGTTCATCACTCACACGACGTCCAAGAAGGGGATAGGTCATACAGTAGAAGATCGCTAGGTAAATGAGAGGTATATCTTCTCTTATGGTTCCCTTGATCTTGTTTGATTATTGTTCATCATTTCATGTTGATAATAATTTTGGACCCCGATGATAAATACAAAAATCGGCGATCCACTCATCGTCTATTCCGCGGCTAATCGGGTGGACGAGACTGATTGCTAGAACAACATGTTTGTTCAAGCGGTCGCTCGAATCAGTTAGCACGATGATGAGACGGTCGTTTGGGAGATTGTTCTCTATTCGGATTGAAAAATTTTAATCAGTGGACATGGAGAGGTTTCCCATGCGCGACTCGGAATCTACTCGGAACCCGACAGACATTATGCTTGTTGAGTTGAACGAGCCTACATTTCTCTTCGCAGATCTGTGATGAGCCAAGATTCTGAGAAATAGCCAGAGGCCATGAAATCCGAAATGGAATCCATGTACACTAACCAAGTATGGACTTTAGTTGATCCACCTGAGGGAATTAAACCCATTGGGTGTAAGTGGGTCTTTAAGAGAATGACTGACATGGATGGTCTTATGCATACCTATAAAGGGTGGTTGGTAGCTAAAAGTTTTAAGCAGATTCATGATATCGACTATGATGAAACCTTTTCACCAGTTGCGATGCTTAAGTCTATTCGGATTATGCTTGCTATTGCAGCTTACCATGATTATGAGATCAGGCAGATGGATGTCAAAATCGCATTCCTAAATGAGAGTCTACTCGAGGATGTGTACATGACATAACCTGAGGGTTTTGTAGATCCAGAACATGCTAGAAAGGTATGTAAGTTGCAAAGGTCCATTTATGGGCTAAAGCAAGCTTCTCGAAGCTGGAAACTTTGATTTGATGATGCAATCAAAGCGTTTGGTTTCATCAAGAATGAAGATGAACCCTGTGTCTATAAGAGGGTTAGTGGAAGCACAGTTATCTTCCTGATTTTGTATGTGAATGACATACTCCTCATTGGAAATGATATCCCTTCACTACAGTCTGTGAAGACATGGCTAGGAAT
This sequence comes from Boesenbergia rotunda, assembly GCA_024364735.1. Lineage (NCBI taxonomy): Eukaryota > Viridiplantae > Streptophyta > Magnoliopsida > Zingiberales > Zingiberaceae > Boesenbergia > Boesenbergia rotunda. The sequence continues at coordinate 93,545 of JAGFNQ010003084.1, read as the reverse complement.
TGTTTCTCAATGAAAGACTTAGGTGAAGCAGCCTATATCCTAGACATCAAGATCTATAGAGATAGATCTAAGAGATTGCTTGGCTTAAATTAGAGTACATATATTGATAAGGTGCTTAATCGTTTTGCAATGCAGAATTTTAAGAAGGGATTTCTGCCGATGTCACATAGTGTGAGTTTTTCGAAGCTCAATGTCCCTCTTCTAAGGAGGAGAGAGCCCGCATGGATCAAATCCCTTATGCATCCGCTATAGGGTTTATCATGTACGTCATATTTTGTACTCATCCAGATGTTTCGTATGCTTTGAGAATGATGAGCAGATACTAATCAGATCTAGGTGAAAGTCACCGGACAGCTGTCAAAAATATTCTTAAGTACTTACGAAGGACGAAAGAATATTTCTTGATATTTGGACGCAATGAGGAGCTAGCTGTAAGGGTTACAATGATGCAAGCTTACAAACCGACAGGGATGATTTCAGATCGCAGTCAGGGTATGTATTTTTCTTGAATGGTGGCACTGTGAGCTAGAAGGGTTCGAAGCAGGTCACAGTCGTAGATTCTATAATAGAGGCCGAGTATATTGTGTGTTTGATACAGCAATAGAGGCTGTTTGGATCCAGAAGTTCATTACAGAGCTTGGTGTGGTTCCTAATATAGCAGATCCGATAGATCTCTCTTGTGACAATAATGGGGCTATTGCACAGGCTAAGGAACCTCGCTCTCATCAGCAGACCCACATACTACAATGCTTCCATCTCATTTGAGAGATCATTAATAAAGGAGATGTGAGAATATGCAGAGTACCCACTGATGCTAACATCGCGGATCCTTTGACCAAGGCTTTGGCATAGAAGAAGCATGATGGTCACACTAGGTCACTAGGTATTAGGTATTACAGTGATTGACACTAGTGCTAGTAGGAGATTGTTAGTAGGAGCCCTAGAGCTAATTATGTGATGATTGACTAAGGACTTTTAGTATCATATTCTATCATTAATAAAGGCATGTTTGGTTATTATACTTTATTTGTGCCAAATAACTAGGTATAATAATGTCCTTGGGTAGTAGGTTCTTATCTACATCATATCGATTAGTTGAATCGATAGTGAGATGATATAAAAATACTACACTAAACCATTCCTAGTCAAGCATTAATATTCAAGGAAATATAAATGCATGGAGACTAACATGTAGGTCAATTGATGACTTGAGCTCACAAGTCATGGATATATGATATCAAGTTAGCACATGGATATATATTAGAGAATGTGTACTGAATTGACCTGCCTTGAGAAAGTTTCATAGATTATCATATGAGTGTCATAAACTTTCTCATGTGACTATTAGTATGAATAGTCCTTAGACCTGAAATCACTACAGTTCCCTATATAAGAAGTTACTTTGGTATCATCAAACGTCACTCGTAACAGGATAGACTATAAAGACGATCACTGGGTATGTAATAAATTATGCGGAGGGATGTGAGTGATGTAGATGAGATCTATTCCTCACATATGATGGGAGTAATATCTGTGGGCCCCTTGATCGAGTAGGACTACTAAAACGCATGATCATGCTCAAATGAGTTAATATAGGATATTGAGCTCATTTATTTGAGTGAGTCTACTTGGGGATCAAGAAACACAATGATTGATCGAGGATGACACAGTCTATGCCTCATTGGTTAATCTAGATATCGAGGATAGAAGGACAAGATCATATATTGTCATAGTCACGGAGGTTATGTCGGATCTCGACTCTCTCGTCACTTGGGTAACAATGATGTATTGTTAGATGCCGCTCATTGCTTATGTGTCTAAAGTGGTTTAGACACATTGTCAAAATTATGAGATCCTATTGGGTCGCACACTAAGGACACGGTGCTTCGGAGATTAATTGATCTTAGTTTAACTAAGATTTGATCTGAATTGGATTAATTGAGTTAGACTCAAGTGAATCCAATTGGATTATGAGGAGATCTAATTTGAGTTAGACTCAACCACATTTGAATGAGATATTAATTCATTAAAATATTTAATAAATTAATAATAGAGGAAGATGAAAAGTTCTTCATTGGATGAAGAGAAGTTGAAGAGTCACATGAGAAAATGTGCTCTAATTGGGGTTTTATTGACATTAATGGAGGGAAGCTAAAGGGACAAAAACTCTTCATATTCATGGGATGAGTATAAAAGAGTTTTTCTTGTCATTTGAATGAAGAACTTGTCATTTTTCCTTCTCCTCCTTCTCTTGGCCGAAAACCCTCTTCTCCCTCTCCTTCTTGCTTTGTGAATCTCCTCTTGTGGCTAGCACCACAAAGGCGATTCTTCTCTGAAGTTTGAGAGATCATGTTCGTGTGGATACGCAGAGAGGCACGGACACTTGAACGTGCAAGAGATCCGGCATACCTTGGACAAGCGGGATAAGCGAAGGGCACGCGCCAAAGCTATACCTGTACGATAGGAATTTGTAAATTAACTTTATATGAGTTTTCTTTCGCATGAATCGCTCGTGAGATCTATTATTTCCACTATGATTTTTTAATATTTTTTCCTATAGATTTCTACAGAGATTGTGATCCATGTTTGCTTGTGACCTGCCGAACCGAGCTCAAGAGCTGGAAGGCTCGGCTACCAAATCAATTCAGAGTGAAATGACAATTCACACTAGTTTGACTGTTAGAACAAGATAAGCAATTCGAACTAGCTCTGCAACTTGTTGGAATCCGACTTGTATCTCCTCGGAATTTGATTTAGTCGATTTACACCGTCGGATCTTCCGGGAGGTTGCTTTCAGAGGAAGCAAACTAATTGGTTTACGTCGAGGCTAGTGTTCGACACTATCTCTGTAAAACAATATTGCTCCGCTACTGGTGCTCACGGATAGCAACAATTCGTTTCCAAGATACAACGACGTCGTCTCGGAATAGTAGCACTACAAATTCCGAGACCGGCGAACCTTTCCGTAGGCTTTTTGGACTCTTGATGCATAAGATGGATAAGTGCGAATGCTTTTAGATTGCAATGCTTGAATGAATGAAATGATTAAGTGGAGGATCTATATATATTGAGTGAAGATGTAAGTACCCTTTGGTTCGGACAGATTTGGACCATTCATAACGAAAGGGTATAACCCTTTAAAGGTCTTTTAATCTCGTCCCTTGATCTAAAGAGTTATAACTCTTCAGATCCCATCTTGATCTCAGCCGCCAGATTAGAACATTTAATCCAACACCTCAGATCCATCCTCCCTTTTCACAGTCAGATTCGAATCCGACGCTCCAGATCTTTGATCCGACGACCACCATCTGTTCACCCAATCCAGTCATCTTTCTCTACACAATCACGTGCCACATAGGCACTACCTCGTCACCGACATGCCACGTGGTACCACCTAATCATGACACATCACATCGACATGCCACATGTCACGTCATCGCCACGTGGAGCATAAATTAAAGCTCCTCGCAACGATGCATACGTGCAAAGTGCGCCAACATTGCGCCCATTAAGCGCGTGCGAGTGTGGCGGGCTCGCAGGCGCGAGCACCTGCTCGCCCAAGGGTAGAGACCTCCTGTGCTTTTGTATTAACAACATTAGCACAAGAACACATATAAGGAAACACTGGCTCTTGCCGGTTAGCTTGTTTAAGTCCGTACAATGACTTAACAAGTCGACACACCTTTCCCTCAGTTCCAGGAGCTATGAACCCCTCGGGTTGCTCCATGTAGATTTTTTCTTCCAACTCACCATTTAAGAAAGCAGTCTTAACATCTATTTGGTGTATTTTAAGGTCATACAATGTTGCAATGACTATCAACACTCGTATGGACGTAATTCTTGTCACCGGTGAGTAAGTATCGAAGTAATCAAGACCTTTTTGTTGCTTGTACCCTTTAGCTATAAGTCTGGCCTTATACTTGTCAACCGATCCATCAACTTTATACTTGCGCTTTAGTATCCACTTACAACCTAATGGTTTAGTACTAGAAGGAAGGTCTACTAATTCCTAAGTATGGTTATTCATGATGGACTCGATTTCACTATTGACAACTTCTTTCCACAATGGGGCGTCGGGACTAGAGAGAACTTCGCTTAGTGTTCTTGGGTCCATTTCTGACACGAATGTCATGAAATCTGGCCCGAACGATTTCTCAACTCTAGCCCGTTTGCTCCGACATGGCTCTTCGCTTTGATCGTCAATAGCCCTTTTATGACAACTAAGTTCTGGAACATTATCTTTGTTAGAACTTCCATTGTCATTATTTTGAACGTTTTCCTTCTTATTTGGGAACATGTCGTCAAAAATATTGCATTCCGAGATTCTATTGTTGTACCCACATGAATATCAGGAATGTCTGACTTATGAACTATGAAGCGATATGCACTACTGTTTTGGGTATATCCGACAAATATTGCATCGAACGTTTTAGGTCCGATCTTAACTTGCTTTGGCTTAGGTACTTCAACCTTTGCTAAGCACCCCCACACTTTCAAGTATTTGTACGATGACTTGCAGCTTTTCCATAGTTCATATGGTGTTTTATTATTTTTCTTGTGAGGGATTTTGTTGAGAATGTGGTTTGTTGATAATATGGCTTCCCCCCACAAATTCTGGGGTAAGCCTGAATTTATCAACAAGACATTCATCATTTCCTTTAGTGTCCGAGTTTTACGTTCGACAACACCATTCGATTGAGGTGAGTAAGGTGCCATTGTTAGATCGTTGACGGTTGCTAGAGGGGGGGGGGTGAATAGCAATTTTCATGATCTTTCTCTACAAAAGGGTTAGCACAATACAAACATACAATGAATAATAAGAATACAATACTAACACAGAGATTTACTTGGTATCCACCCCTAAGGGTGACTAATCCAAGAATCCTTCGGTGGATCACTCCTCGGATACCCTTTGGCTAGCCCTTGTTGCTCCTTGTGGGTGAAGAAACCTCGCCACAACACCTCGACAATATCCGAGCTCTTAAACTACTATTTGGCTCTTACCTAAAGCCAAATTCCTCAAAGATCCCAGCCAAAACGAAGTCCTCTTAAATAGGACTTACCTTCTATTTGCCCACCACCAGTCGACTGCCCCCACTCAAATTCGACCGTTGACATCCAACGTTCGAATTCTGAGTGCTACCAGTTGACTGCTCCCAGAGCAGTTGACTGGTCCAGGGTCAGAAGGCTACTATGAGTTTCAGAACTTGTTGGCAGTCGATTGCTACATTACCAGTCGACTGACCAGCTTACAAAAGCTCTCTTCCTCACTCCAACGACCCTCGTCGACATGTGCCTTCAAGCATACTCCCTTGGCTTGCTCCTCGAAGTCCTCTTCCACCGGCTATCGTCCCTCGGATGCGCACGCAAGTCCTCAACTTGCCTCCATGCCACTCTTCACGTGTGCCCCTCGAAGTCCACTTCCCGGCTTGCCCTTGGAGTCATCTTCCCTCGGCTCTCGTCCCTTCATGACTTAGTTGACTCTTCACCAGCAGCTTGACTGTTGCCTTCGCGCCCTCTTCGTCCTCGACCCTCGGCCCTCGGATGCACACAAGCCTCCAGCTTGTCTCCATGCCATCCTTCACATACGCCTTGAAGTCTGCGTCCCTCGGCTCATCATCCCTGCTATACCAAGGTCCCTCGGGTGCACACAAGTCTCCAGCTTATCTCCATGCCACCCTTCACCATACTGAAGCTGTCCAGCCAAGTCAATATGTGTAAACCTGCACAACCTGCACACTCAACATACACATATTAGAATACAAGGGAAACTTAACTTAAACCCTTTGTCCAAACATCAAAACACATGGTCACTCCGGACCATAGATTGCCTCAACAATTTCCCCCTTTTTGATGTTTGGAAATACATTTTAGTTAGGGAAAACAAATAGTAGTAAGTAGCAATAACAATGCTAAACAAACAACTGGACTTACAATGCCAAGACTCCATCTTGGACTTACACCGCCAATGCATATGCAATGCAAACATGAATCCTATCCCAAGGCATCCCACACCTAACTTCCCCCAAGTTAGGAATTTTCACCAAAATGAGTTTTTTAAAAGCCTTTCCAAGGCTCCTCCTACATTGGACTTACAAAGGTTTTTTAAGAACCTCTCCAAGGTTCCCCTTACGCCAATAATGGAGCAACCCATGCTCTCCCTTCAACTAGGCTCCCCCTAGACCTAGGGTTCTTGCAAAGGTGTGTGTGTTTGGTTTCCCAAATTAAACCCAACACTTCTTCCCCTTTGCCTAACATAAAAAAGACTCCAACAATATCCTAATTATTGGATCTTTTAATCCCTAATGATCCTAAACACAGTGTACTAGCCCCCCATACACTTGTTTTACATCATTTGGACACAAACCAGCTGCTGGATACCCAATCCAGCCCTGTCCAGTCGACTGTCCCCCAGAGCAGTCGACTGATACTCTGAAAATCAACTTTTCTGGCCAAATTCAGAAATGCGCCAGAAATTCCACAAATCTCTAAAAATTCTCAAATTTTGTGGAGAGATTTGTAGTACCCATACGTACTTGAGAAAAATACATTCACCCATGTATCTATCACCATTCCCAAGTTTGACACAAAACTCAAAATTTCCTATGAAAATTAAGGCAAACAAGAGGCAACCTCCCCCTTAACCTATGCCTTCTCCCAATTTTCAATTTACCAAGGTTAAGTTCTACCCAACTTAACACCATAATATCAAGGTTAAGTTCTACCCCAACTTAACACCATAAGTTCTTTTGTCAAGTTAACAACCCAAGTTTTCTACCCTAGAACCCTCTAGAAAATCCTAGAAGACCTGGAAAAATCTAAAAATTTACAAACACATTTGCTAGGATATACCCTATTCTAGAAAAATATGATTCCATGAAAAATATCAAATGTGCTTGACTTTAGGTACATCCTCTAATTTCCTCAAAATTGGTCATTTTGTATCAACTCAAAAGTCTATCTATAATTCTATGTGTTTGTCAATGCTAACCATTATAATTTGACACATGGAATTATCCTCAACTCTCCTTTTTATGTATCCTTAATATGATGAAAGCCTCCCCCTTTATATCTCTTAATCCTAAATACATATGGGAAACTTCCATATCCTTTCATTTATCAAAAACTTATCATTCAATATCATCCAATGAATCTTAAGCATTCATCAATCCTCCTTTAATTTCATGATATTGATAAAGCCTTATCCCATATACCTTTTCCACTTAACCCTATGGATCAGTCGACTGCCCCTGTGGCAGTCGACTGCTAAAACGAATAGAGAATTTCCAGTGGCAAATTCACCTGGATCAGTTGACTGATACCTGAATTTCAGGTTTTCAGTCTAAATTCAGAAATGCCTAATTAATTCCACAAATCTCCAAAAAATTTAAAATTTCGTGGAGAGATTTGTGGAGCCTATGTCTACTTGGGAAAAATATGTTTCCAAACAAATGTACTCCAAATCCCAAGATTGGCATGAAACTTAACTTATCCTAAATTGTATCATTTAACCTTTTCCAAAAGTCCTAATTTAGGTCTCTTCTTGATAAATCTTCTTATTTCTGACCATAATATATTTCTAGCACTGAATTATATGGTATTTGCTCATTAAACCCTAATTTTATCAAATATAAGCCTATTTTCATCTTTTTCTCCATAAATCTTCTTTCTAATGTATCAATTCCCTAGGATTAAGACTTACCTAGTCTTCCAATCCCTTTGGCACATTTCATCTAATTTCCTAGGAAAAAATTTCCCGAGATCCATTCACCATAGACCCCAAAGGCTCCTAGAGCTCCCCCTTTAGCTCTTAACCTTAGCCACCTCCCTAGGTGACTCAATCCACACTAGACCACACCGGTGTGTCCTCGGTGATTCTTGGCCTACAAAATGAATCCTCTTAACCTTATACACCTTGCCTTTGGTTAAGTCATTTTCTTTCCCTTTAAATGGTACCCCCTTGCCATTTTTGGACTTCTCCTTCTTGCCATGATTATATGCTTCCCAGCATACTTCTTTTCCTTGGCATTGGATACCTTAGACCGTATCCCAACCTCGATCTATCATAGTTGGGTTTTAAACTACCCAACACCATATCTAACCCCTTAGATCCAACCTTGAACCTTTCTAGGGTCTTTTCCAATGTATCAAGCCTTGCCCTCAAGGCTTGATTTTCCCTTTCTAGACCTTTAACCCTAGAATCCACATGTCTACCTTGGACATTCCTAGACCTATCCATCTTCCTAGGTATATGTCTTCCCTTCTTGGGATTAATGCCTTGATCCTTAGAGGTCTTGGATGTTTCATGATGCATGACCTTCCTAGGGTTATGATCTATCTTGTTATCCCTATTCCTATCATGATATTTAAAACCATGGCTATGCACAATCAAGCATTTTTCACTAATTTTAGCATACATGGAGGAACTTGAATTTGAATTGCATTTTGATTTAAAGTTAGGGATTACCTCCCTTACCCTTGTAGTTCCTTCTTGATGTGAGCCTCTTTTCTTTCGTTCCTCCTTCTCCCATCTTCTCAAGTGCTCCATTTTCTTGAGCTCACCACTCTTTGGGCACTTCGTGTGGTAGTGTCCTAGCTCACCACACGTAAAGCATCTAATCTTCTTTTTCTTTTCTTGGACTTCTCCATTCCTACACCCCATGTTAGATTTAGAAGGAATTGAAATATGTTTAGGGGTTACTTCCTTTTTCTTACTCTTTGGACATTTGTCCTTGTAGTGACCCTTTTCATTACATCTGAAGCATATAATGTGGTCTTTGGCTCTTGCTTTAGTGCAGGTAGAAGCTTCTTCATGCTCTTGTATTGATGAGGGTCTCTCCTCCCCCTCAATTCTTGAAGTTGATGCTTCCTCTTCTCTTCTTGAGGAAGTTGATAATTCTTTTTCCTTTTCCTCTTCTTGGACCATTTTGCTTGTTTCTTTGGGCTCTTGAACTTGTGTAGGGTTTATATGGAATTCTCCTATCTTTTTCCATAGCTCATATGCATTGTGATACTCCCCTACACCACTTACCACATTAGTAGGCAAAATGTTAAGTAATACACCAATTACCTTTTCATTCGCCTTTGATTGATCTTGTTGCTCTTGGTTCCAATATCTAGGCCTAAGCTTCTTCCCGTGCTTATCCATTGGAATTTCGATTGGTTCTTTAAGAGCAATCCTAAGGTTCCACTCCATTCCGAACCATGTTTCTATCCTTGTCTTCCAGTATCTGAAATCTTCATGGTCGTAGGGGGATGGAGTGTAGATGTCATCACCCAACTTATCTTCCATCATTTTCCCTCTAGCTTTCCTGCTCCTTTTGGCGGTTATTCCAATCAAGAGCGGACCAAGCTCTGATACAACTTGTTAGATCGTTGACGGTTGCTAGAGGGGGGGGGGTGAATAGCAATTTTCTTGATCTTTATCTACAAAAGGGTTAGCACAATACAAACATACAATGAACAATAAGAAAACAATGCTAACACAGAGATTTACTTGGTATCCACCCCTAAGGGTGACTAATCCAAGAATCCTTCGGTGGATCACTCCTCGAATACCCTCCGGCTAGCCCTTGTCGCTCCTTGTGGGTGGAGAAACCTCGCCACAACACCTCGACAATATCCGAGCTCTTAAACTACTATTTTGCTCTTACCCAAAGCCAAATTCGTCAAAGATCCCAGCCAAAATGAAGCCCTCTTAAATAGGTCTTACCTTCTGTTTGCCCGCCACCAGTCGACTGCTCCCACTCAAATTCGACCGTTGACACCCAACGTTCGAATTCTGAGTGCTACCAATCAACCGCTCCTAGAGCAGTCGACCGGTCCAGGGTCAGAAGGCTACTGTGAGTTTCAGAACTTGCTGGCAGTCGACTGCTACATTACCAGTCGACTGACCAGCTTACAAAAGCTCTCTCCCTCACTCCAACGACCCTTGTCGACATGTGCCTTCAAGCATACTCCCTTGGCTTTCTCCTCGAAGTCCTCTTCCACCGGCTATCATCCCTCGGATGCGCACGCAAGTCCTCGACTTACCTCCATGCCACCCTTCACGTGTGCCCCTCGAAGTCCACTTCTCGGCTTGCCCTTAGAGACATCTTCCCTCGGCTCTCGTCCCTTCATGACTTAGCTGACTCTTCACGAGCATCCTTGACTATTGCCTTCACGCCCTCATCATCCTCGGCCCTCGTCCCTCGGATGCACACAAGCCTTTAGCTTGTCTCCATGCTATCCTTCATGTACACCTTGAAGTCCGTGCCCCTCGGCTCATCATCCCTGCTATACCAAGGTCCCTCGGGTGCATACAAGCCTCCAGCTTGTCTCCATGCCACTCTTCACCGTACCGAAGCCATCCAGCCAAGTCAATATGTGTAAACATGCACAACCTGCACACTCAACATACACATATTAGAACACAAGGAAAACCTAACTTAAACCCTTTGCCCAAACATCAAAACACATGGTCACTCCGGACCATAGATTGCCTCAACAGACACAAACTCCCTTGATTCTAGATTGATCACAGGACCGATCGAGGATATCTGATCGGTCTGTTGACCGATCTAGAAGGCTTCTGAGTAAACAAGATGTTTTCTGAATGGTCTGGTGACCGATCAGAAAACATTCTGTGAGGTCACAGAAAGTTTGTGATCGATCAAGGGATCGATCACAAGAAGCCCTGATCGGTCAGTACGATTGATCAGAGCCATCCTGGACCGATCAGGATGGATCCTGATTTGGCAAGAAGTGGCCTGATCGGTCACTTGGACCGATCAAACCTTGGCTGATCAGTCAGGTTGACCGATCAGGCCTTGGCTGATCGGTCAGTGAGACCGATCAAGGGTCTTGACCCTCTAAACCCTTAACTTCCAGTAAGGTTTGCGATCGACCTGGTGACCGATCCCTGATCTCTGATCGGTTAGTGAGACCGATCAGAACTTCACTGGATCGATCAGAATGGAGTCTAATCGGTCAGGAGGGAGTCTGATCGGTCAAGGTGACCAATCAACTCCTCAGAACTTTAATTCAAATTATTGTTAGACTTATGATTCACTTCTGATTTGCTTCGCTAATGATTCTGGAAGTGTGCAGATAACACATGGCTTCGATATTCGAATGAAGGAGCAAGGAGAAAGGTCAAGGGTGACTTTCTCTGTTGTCTTTTTGTTTGGTATACACTTGCAGGTTTCAATGGCACCTGATGACCTGAAGCTTCAGCTGAGGAGGTAGGCTGAGAGCTCAGATGAGGTCAGTGGGTGACGACTGACCTGAAGCTTCAGCTGAAGAGGACTTCAGTGAGCTCAGAGGGGGTCAGTGGGTTACGCCTGGGTGTGTGCAGAAGAAAGAGTTAAGAAGAAGAGGTTGGCGAAGTAGAGACAAGTATCAGACAACAATGAGAACAAAGAACTGAGTGAAGTGTCTTGTGTTGAGTTGTGTTGTGCTCTGTATTCAGCTTCTTCGTGCTTGATCTTTCTGTGCTTGTGATTAAGGTTGCATCTGTAAGCTTCTTCTCAAGTCTCCTATGCTTATTCTGATTTACTTCTGAGACTGTCTGTGGAGAGGTTACTCTACCGAGAAGGAGTGATTCTTAGCCGGTTTCATTCCGGGGTTTGATCTATCGAAGATCAAGGGATCACCCACCTCACGAGCACGCCAAGGACTAGGGGCAAGTTATCCTCGAACCTTGTAAATCTCCTGAGTTAGTGTCTGTTCTGTTTTCTTTCTGTTGTGTTTTGTTTTTCCGCTGCTAACCTGTGTGCAGAAAGAAAAGAAGCCAGAGTTTTTGGTGGTTGGCCATTCACACCCCCTCTCTAGCCATCCCAGATCCCAACAAGTGGTATCAGAGCCTGGTGCTCTATCAACCAGACTAACATCCTAAGAGAAGATGACTTTGAGAGGAGAATGTTGGATTGAAGAAAATGATAGAGGCGGGGGGTGAATATCGTTATCAAAATTTTTCGGACAGTTAAAGAATATACGCAGCGGAAAGAAATAAAGTACACAAGAACACAAGTCAATTTTTTACATGGTTCGGAGTCGCGCTTGGCTCCTTCTCCAAGGCCCACGGTCCATGACCGTTTACTTTGGGCAATTCTATATTTGGAAAGATTTTTACAGATTGATAGTACAGATATAGAATTTGAAAAACTAAATCACAACACTTTCTTAAATTGAAACTTTACCGACGCCCGAGATGGATCGAATTCCGGAGCAGAGGGTCGTCGTCACCACTGAAATCTCAAAATGGAACTTTGCCGGAGTGCAGCGCATGAGCGAAAGTGTTTGGTGCGTTGGAAAGAATGGATATCGAAGCCTTGGGGGTGAACCCCCTTTTATAGCACCAATGGGGGCGCCTGGTTCGTTGGGGGCGCCTGACACGTGCCTCATCCTGCGAGAATCTCTATCTGCTGGCTCGGTCAGCACTTATCCCCTTCGACTCGCACCTGGGCTGACTGGGGCGCCCGGGATCTCTTGGGCGCCTGGTTGACCTGTTCCATTGGCTTCATGGCAGATTTGCTTTGATGACTGCTTTGGCTTTGACCTTGGGCGCCCGGGACCTCCTGGGTGCCTAGCCCAATGTAGTTCAAAGCAGTCTTGCTTCCTTGATGTTTTGACCCTTTACCTTGGGCACCCGGGTCCTCCCGGGCGCCTAGCCCAGTGACCTACCCCATTCCTTTGGGGCGTTTTGAGCTGCAGAAACACAATCCTTCGGTCACTGCAACCAAGGTTAGTTCCAAAACAAACTAAGCAAGAGTGTTAGTCATTATTTAGAGCCTTAGCTGTCTTGGTTCTGACTTCGGGTCTCCCAAATGGAACCTAGGTCGAACCAACACCTACTGTTCCCTCGACGGGGAACGCGTCCTCACCTACTCCTCTCAGGAGAGTTTATCTTTTGCCAACCGGCTCCTCCGGTTGGACTTTTGCCCAATCCACCTGACCAGGTTTTCGTGCCCAACTTCCGGTCAGGTCTTCGGTGCCCAACCCCTTGCCGGGACTTCTTGCCCAGTCCTTGACCAGGACTTCTTTGCCCGACTTCCGGTCAGGTCTTCTTGCCCAGTCCTTGACCAAGACTTCTTTGCCCAGCCCTTTGCCAGGACTTCTTGCCTAGTGTACCTAGGACTTTTCCTGCACACTCAGTAAACATGTTAGATCACAATAACACCTTAACTTCTGAACCCTTTGCCATTATCAAAACTCAGGTTTGACTTAGGTGCTGCCTGCACCAACAATCTCCCCCTTTTTGATTTATGGCAACCCGGTTCAAAAAGTTAAGTTAAACAAACAGGTAATGTAAAAGATTTTTAATTTCCTCCCCCTGGAAGAAATCTTCCCCTGAGTTTTTCAAAAATGCGTGGGGTTTTTGAAAACATTTCTAAGTCCTTGTCTATCCACAAAATGAAAAGATTTTTCAGGTTTTCAATACTTAGAGAATTTTCAAGTTAGATACTTAGAAAAATTTTCAAAATATTTTAAGTATAAACACTTAGAAGATTTTCCTAAAGAATTTTGAGTTTAGACAATTGGAAAATTTTCATGTTAGATACTTAGCAAAATTTTTCAAAATATTTTAAGTTTAAACACTTAGAAAATTTTCCTAAAGAATTTTTGAGTTAAGTACTTAGAAAATTTTCAAAAAGAATTTTGAATTAAGTACTTAAAAAATTTTCAAAAAGAATTTTGAATTAAGTACTTAGAAAATTTTCAAAAAGAATTTTGAATTACTTTTGAAAAAAGAGATAAAGTTTAAAATTTAATTTGGAAAATTTTAAATTTTAAAACATTCTTTTCTCTCCTTTCCAATCTCTCCCCTTTTGCCATATATCAAAAAAATATAGCAAAAAAATTGAGTAAGGAAAGTAAAGTGCTGTATCGAACCAATTCTATGCATAAACTGGACCAAATCAATTTAGATTTTCTCTTTCGGGTCCTGTCTAACCCAGTTAGCTACTTACTAACTGTTATAAACAGTAGCTTTCGCTAGGGTTAGTCAAGTTAAGTGATCTGATCAAGTTAGATTTTCTAAGCTTGACACTTAACTTGATTGTTGTTCAATTGGTATTTATTACCCCAATTACTGCAGATGCACTGACTTAAAGCATCTTGAATCAAGGCATAGACCTAAGTATCTCAACCCAATCTAGGTTATCAATCAAAAGTACCCTAAGGTGCTTGTGAGATGCTAGCTTCTAGATCTATAGGTGCATGCAGTTCTAGGGTTAGGGCCTAAGCTAAGTCCATTTACGAAAAAGCCCTAATTTTGAAGGGGGTAAGTTTTTAAAAACTAAGTCAGAAAATCATTTTAAATTTCAAGACGAAAATGATTTTTCAAATAAATAACAGAAAGAAATAAAATAGTTTAAAAAAAACACAAGTAGAGCAGTCCTATTCTACTAAGCATAACCCTAACTGCTTCTTAGTGAGCTGAACTCAGACTTAGGTAAGGGTTTGGTAAAGATATCAGCTAAGTTTGAATTTGAGTCTACATGTTTAAGGACTATTTCACCCCTGGCTACATGATCTCTTACGAAGTGATGTTTAACCTCTATATGTTTTGTTCTAGAGTATTGGATTAGGTTCTTAGTTAGATTAATTGAACTTATGTTATCAATGTAGACTTGGGTTTGGGTGTAATCAAGCTGGAAGTCCTTAAGAGTGTGCATCATCCATAGGAGTTGTGCTACACACTCTCCTAAAGCAACATATTCTACTTCGGTTATAGATAGAGCTACGCAGTGTTGCTTCCTACTGCACCAACTGACTAAACTATTTCCTAAGAGTTGGCAGCTTCTGTTGGATCGAGAAAGACCGATAGAGGGGGGGGGGTGAATATCGGAAAATGTTCGGATTTAAAAGAAAGAGTAAGTGCGCGGCGGAATAAAATCAAACAACGCAAACACCAAGGTTTTACTTGGTTCGGAGCCTGGGTCGACTCCTACTCCAAGGCCCACGGTCGTTGACCGTTTACTTTGGGCAATTCTATAGTGCGCAAAACGGTTACAGAGTGAGATTACAAAATTACTGTAAATAGAAATATACACTTTGTTTTACCAACTCCCGGTGTAGATCGAGTTTCGGTGCAGTGGGAGGTTGACGACGCTTCGTTCTTGAGTCGGGAAGTTTCCGGAGCAGAGCGCGGTCGTCAGAGTATTTGGATGCGTTGAATGAAAGCAGTGTCTTGAAGAGGAGGGTCTAGGGCCCTTTTTATAGTGCCTGGGGGCGCCCTGGTCGACGGGGGCGCCCCCCCACGTGGCAGCAGATCCACACAAGGCGCAGTCAACGACTTATCCCTTGAACCTCGGGATAAGGTCTTGACGGGGGCGCCCTGGACGCTGGGGGCGCCCTGGTTGACTCGGCCAACTCTTATCCGCAGCGCTGAAGTCTCCTGCGTAAGAGTGGATGGGGGCGCCCTGGGCGCTGGGGGCGCCCGGGACAGCGGGGCGCCGGGTGCGCGGGGCGCCCTGGGTGCGCAGTGCAGACGCGGCAGCAGCTTAACTCTTCAGTTGGTTTGCCATGGGGGCGCCCGGGACAGCGGGGGCGCCCTCAGAATGTACTGTCGAGGTTCATTTGCTTTCTTTGTGTTTTGTGTTCACCTTGGGGGCGCCCGGGACACTCCGGGCGCCCTGGTCAGCAGTTGCCTCTTTCCTTTGAGGCATTCTGAGCTGCAGACACACGTTCCTTCGGTCCTGCTTCCAGGGTTAGTCCAAAACACAATAAAACAAATATTTTATTTAATTTATACAGCCTCAGCTGTCTTGGTTCTGACTTTGGTCTCCAAAATGGAGCCCTAGGTCGAACCGACGCCTAATGTTCCCTCAAGGGGAACGCGTCCTCACCTACTCCTCTCGGGAGAATTTACCTGGTGCCAACCGGCTCCTCCAGTTGGACTTTTGCCTGGCAGCCCTTCGCTTGGTGCCTAGCAGCCCCTCGCTAGGTCTTTTCTTCTGGCAGCCCTTTGCCAGTGCCTAGCATTCCTTCTGGCAGTCCTTCGCCAGAGCCTAGCAGTCCTTCGCTAGGGCTTTTCTTCTGGCTGGCATTCCTTTGCCAGTGCCTAGCATTCCTTCGCTAGGGCTTTTCCTGTACACTCAAGAAACTTGTTAGACAACAACTAACCCTTAACTTTTGAACCCTTTTGCCAATATCAAAACACAGGTTTGACTTGGGTGCATTCTGCACCAACAATCTCCCCCTTTTTGATATATGACAACCTAGTTCAAAAAGTTAAGGAAAAAATGCTGAAATTGAAATCCTAAGTTAGATTCCCTCCCCTGGAAGAAATCTCCCCCTAGGTTTTTCAAAAATAGGTGGTGTGAGTTAAGTTTTGATAATAAGTTGGGAAATCTCTAAAGTTTTTTTTTTTGCTAAGTTTTTCAAAAAGATGTTCTAAGTTTGGAAAACTTTGAAAACTTTAGACAAATTTTCAGTTTTAGGAACATTTCACACTTTGGAAAATTTTCAGTTTTGGAAAAATTTCAGACTTTAGAAAATTTTCAGTTTTGGAAAATTTTTAAAGAGAATTTTAAAACCTTTAAGCTTAACAATAATTTTAAGCAAAAACATTAAGTTTCAAAATAATTCAGAGTTTAGAAATAAAACTAACTTTGATTCACCAATTTTATTTTTTCAGTTCAACTTTTTTTGAGGAAGACGATGGGAAAAAATTAAAAAAATTTTGTTCCCTGTTTCCTTTCCAACTCTCCCCCTTTGACATATATCAAAAATGTAGAAAATTTTTTTTTGCAATAATTAAAGCATTTGCTGTACTGAATCAAACTGGAACCTAAGTCTGGTTAAATCTTTAGGGACGTGTCTAACCCAATTAGCTACTTACCAACTGTTATAAACAGTAGTTTTCGCTTGGGTTAGTCAAGTTAAGTGCATTGTTCAAGTTAGATTGTCTAAACTTGATACTTAACTTGATTGCTGTTCAGTTTGTATTTAGTGCCCCAACTACTGCAGATGCACTGACTTAAAGCATCTTGAGTTAAGGAAAAGACCTAAGCATCTCAACCCTTTCTAGGTTATCACTCAAAGTACCCTAAGGTGCTTGTGAGATGCTGGCTTCTAGATCTATAGGTGCATGCAATTCTAGGGTTAGAGCCTAGGCTAAGTCCATTTCGAAGAAAACCCTAGTTTTGAAGGGGGTAGTTTTTGAAATAAAACTAAGTCAAGGAAAAAATTTTAAAACCAAAGTAAAACTTTTTAAGATTAAGTTAGAAAAACTTTTAAAATAAACACCAATTTAAAATCAATTTAAAACATTTTAAAATTAAAGCAAAAACCAAATGATTCTATTCTACTAAGCATAATCCTAACTGCCTTCTCAGTGAGCTGAACTCAGATTCAGGTAGGGGTTTAGTGAATATGTCAGCTAGGTTGGACTTGGAGTCTACATGCTTAAGGACTATTTCACCCCTAGCTACGTGATCTCTTACAAAGTGATGTTTCACTTCTATGTGTTTGGTTCTAGAATGTTGTATTGGGTTTTTGGTTAAGTTAATTGAGCTAATATTGTCAATATTGACTTGGGTCTGATTGTAGTCTAGCTGAAAGTCCTTAAGGGTGTGCATCATCCATAGGAGTTGAGCTACACACTCTCCTAAGGCTACATATTCAGCTTCAGTTGTGGATAGAGCAACACAGTGTTGCTTTCTACTGCACCAACTTACTAAGCTGTTTCCTAAAAGTTGACAGCTTCCACTTGTACTTTTTCTATCTAATTTACAACCAGCATAGTCAGAATCAGAGTATCCTGACAACTTAAAGGATGAAGTCCTAGGGTACCATATCCCTACATTTAGGGTGCCCTTAATGTATCTTAAAATTCGTTTTAGGGCTGCTAAGTGAGTTTCCTTAGCACAGGTTTGGTACCTAGCGCACATTCCTACTGAAAAAAGTATATCAGGTCTGCTGGCTGTAAGGTATAGTAGACTTCCTATCATACTTCTATAAAGTTTTAGGTCTACTGGTTTACCATCAGGGTCATTATCTATTTTCACATTTGTGGCCATTGGGGTACTTATACTTTTAGAGTTATCCATTTTAAATTTCTTAATTAGTTCTTTAGCATATTTAGATTGATGTACATAATTTCCATCCTTAGTTTGTTTGATTTGTAACCCTAGGAAAAAGTTGAGTTCCCCAACTAAACTCATTTCAAACTCATTTTCCATTATTGTTACAAATTCTTTTAGAAATTTAGAGTTAGTTGATCCAAATATTATATCATCTACGTAAATTTGGGCAATAAATATATCCTTTTCTAAAATTTTAACAAACAAGGTTGGGTCAATTTGACCTTGTTTGAATTCTTTAGAAATCAGGTAATTGGATAATCTTTCATACCAGGCCCTGGGTGCTTGTTTTAGTCCATAAAGGGCTTTACTAAGTTTGTAGACATGATCGGGTTTTTCTATATCCTCAAACCCTGGGGGTTGTCCTACATAAATTTCTTCCTTAATAAGCCCATTTAAGAAGGCTGACTTTACATCCATTTGGTATAATTTAAATCCTTTATGGGATGCAAAGGCTAGTAACATCCTAATAGACTCAAGTCTAGCTACAGGGGCATAGGTTTCATCATAATCCAACCCTTCTACTTGACTAAATCCCTTAGCTACTAAGCGGGCTTTATTTCTGACTATTTCACCTTGGTCGTTTAACTTATTCCTAAATACCCACTTGGTGTCAATTACGGATTTGCCCTTAGGCTTAGGTACTAACTCCCAGACTTGGTTTCTCTCAAATTGGGCTAACTCTTCTTGCATGGCTAGGATCCAGTCAGGATCAGGTAGGGCTTCCTCAATAGTCTTAGGTTCAATCTTTGAAATCATGGCTATTTGACTAAGATTTCTATAGGAAGCTCTAGTTCTGACTCCTAAGGTTGGATTACCTACGATTTGGTCAGCTGGGTGACTTAGTCTGGGTTTCTTGGTTTTTCTAGTACTTGGCTCAGCTTCAGGTCCAGCTGGTCCAATAGGTTCAGTTCTGGGTTCATTGGTTGGTTCAATTGATTCAGAAGTTGGTTCAATTGTTAAGTCATTAAAGGGTGGGGTTTCAGAGTTATCTTCTTGATCAGTATTTGATGAAGCTAAGTCAGAATTATCAGATTTTGGGTTAGTTTCTTCATCAAATATTAAGTTGGTTGTTTCTTCAATTTTCTTAGTTGTTTTGTTGTAGACCCTATAAGCTCTACTTGTTGTAGAGTATCCTAAAAAAGATACCTGGGTTTGACTTGGATTGAAACTTTCCAAGATAGTCTTTGGTATTAAGAATATGGACTTTGCATCCAAAGACTCTAAGATAGTGT
>JAGFNQ010003084.1:20964-58624 GCA_024364735.1 Boesenbergia rotunda | reverse complement strand
AGGTCAACATGATGACTTGATCTACAAGTCATGGATATGAGATATCAAGTGACACATGGGTATACATTAGAGAATGTATACTGAATGGCCCGCCATGAGAAAGTATCATGGATCGTTATATGAGTGTCATATACTTTCTCATGTGACTATTAGTATGACTATAGTCCTTAGACCTGAAGTCACCATAGTTCCCTACATAAGGAGTTATGTACTTTGGTTTCGTCAAACGTCACCCGTAACTGGGTGGACTATAAAGGCGATTACTGGGTATGTAACAAATTATGCGGAGGGATGTGAGCGATGTAGATGGGATCTATCCCTCCTATATGATGGGAGAGATATCATAGTCTTGATAGAGTGAGATCACTAAGTGCATGGCCATGCCCAAATAAGGCAATATGAGATATTGAGCTTATTTGATTATAGTGAGTCTACTTGGAGTTCAAGACACATAGATTGATTAGAGGATGACATAGTCTATGCTTCATAGAAGATCAATCTAGATATCGATGATAGAAGGACATTGTCACATATTATGAAAGTCATAATTAGTAGTCACATTGGTGATGTTGGATCTCGACATTCTTGTAACTTGGGTAGCAATGATGTGTTGCTAGATACCTCTCATTGCTTATGTCCTTAAATAGGTTTAAGGGCATTGCCAACGTTACAAGAACCTATAGGGTCACACACATAGAGCAATAGATGGAGAATAAGTCCATATGATGGACCGAGAGTAATGAAGTCAAAGTTTGACTTTGGCTAAATATGGAAAGTCCATAAAAGGCAAGTTTGACTTGACTCAAATTAGACAACTTGAGTTGGACTCGAGTTTGATCCAAGTGTTGGATGAATCTAATCATGAGAGAGTAATGAAGTCAAAGTTTGACTTTGGTTAAATATGGAAAGTCCATAAGAGGCAAGTTTGACTTGACTCAAGCCACATCACCTTGACTTGACCAAGTGATGACTTGGCATCATCATCAAGGCTAAGTAACCTCCCCATTTGAATTTTGAATTCAAAAAGGGGGTTACCAAAGGTGGTGGCCGGCCACTTAATGGCCAATAATGGCCATTAAATGGCCGGCCATTAAAACACACAAAAGGTGTTTTAATTTTGGTGTGGTGATTGATTCTTCTCCTTACTTGGTTTTGGTTTGGTTTTGCTCTCCCTCTCCTCTCATCTTGCCGAGACCCCAAGTAGTGCTAGCACACTTTTGGGCTCTCCTCTCCACTCTCTTGCTTGTGTGGATACTTCTAGAGGGTTGCTACTTTGCATCCTTGAGATCCGACACCAACCGAGAAGCGAGCGGGAATTGCGGGGCACGCATCGAAGGTAGTTTTTCTCTTCTCTAATAGATCTAGGTTGTAGATCGGTTTTGAAGCATGAAATGAATACGTGATTTTTGTTTCGGAATTTTTTCTTCGCACGAGATCCATGGCTTTGGGTTCTCAGGGTTTCCGCGACGTGAAAAGGCGATTTTCGCGGCCCGAAAAACCCAACAGTTTGCAACTATCCGGAGGTGATTCCAGAGGAGTTACCCGGACTACCTCCTAATCGAGAAATTGAGTTTGAGATTGAGTTGGCTCCAGTTACTAACCCGTTTTCAAAGGCACCTTACCGCATGGTGCCAGCATAATTGAAAGAACTGCAATAACAACTACAGGAGTTGCTCGACAAGGGCTTCATCCGACCTAGTCATTCACCTTGGGGAGCTCCTGTGTTGTTCGTCAAGAAGAAGGATAGATCTATGCGGATGTGCATAGATTATCGAGCCTTGAACAAGGTGACTATCAAGAACAGATATCCTTTGCCAAGGATAGATGATTTATTTGATCAGTTGAAGGGGGCAGCCGTGTTTTCCAAGATAGATCTGTGGTCAGGGTACCATCAACTCAAAGTCAAGGAGAGTGATGTGCTGAGAACGACTTTCCGAACAAGGTAAGGACACTACGAGTTTGTGGTCATGCCTTTTGGAGTGACAAATGCCCCTGCAATGTTCATGCATCTAATGAATCGAGTATTCAATGAGTTTCTTGATAAGTTTGTCATAGTCTTCATTGATGATATCCTAGTCTATTCAAAGTCTCATGAAGAACATGACGAACATCTGAGGGTAGTGTTGAAGACGCTACAACAACAGAAGTTATATGTCAAGTTTTCAAAGTGCGAATTTTGGCTTGACCGAGTGGCTTTCCTAGGCCACGTCATTTCCAAGGAAGGTATTATGGTAGACCCGCCATGATTGAAGCAGTTAGTAATTAGGGTCGACCAAAGAATGCTAGTGAGATCAAGAGCTTTCTGGGTTTAGCAGGGTACTACAGAAGATTCGTAGAGGAGTTCTCTAAGATAGCTTCTCCACTAACCGCCCTTACCAGAAAGAATAAGAAGTACGAATGGACTGAAGAGTATGAGCGGAGTTTTATTGAGTTGAAGAAGAGATTGACAAGTGCTCCCATTCTTACAGTGATGCCTCAAAGTTGGGACTGGGAGCTGTACTCATGCAAGAAGGCGAGGTCATTGCTTATGCCTCCCGGCAACTCAAGGATTATGAAAAGAACTATCCTACTCATGATCTTGAGTTAGCCGTCGTAGTATTTGCGCTCAAAATGTGGAGACATTATCTGTACGGAATCCAGTGTAGAGATTTACACAGATCACCAGAGTTTGAGGTATTTCTTCACTCAGAAGGACCTGAATATGAGACAACGAAGGTGGTTCGAGTTAGTTAAAGATTATGAATGTGAGATCCTCTACCACCCAGGACAAGCGAATAGAGTGGCAGATTCGTTGAGTAGGAAGACTTGCACAACTTTGATGTCCCTGTCATCACTGTCACCACCACTGCAGAAAGAGATAGTAGATTATGGAGTGGAGATCATATATGGGCATCTCTCAGTATTGACACTAGAGTCAACTTTGCTTGAGGATATACAGAAAAAGCAACAGCAAGATTCTGATATTCAAAAGATCAAGCAAGAGTTACAAGAAGGAGGAAGTAAAGAGTTTAGAGTATCTGATAGGGGGATACTCTATTATGGAGGCCGTCTATGTGTCCCTAACAGTGAGGAGCTAAGAAAGAAAATTCTTGAGGAAGCCCATAGAACTCCCTATTCTATGCATCCGTGTTCTACCAAAATGTACTAGGATTTAAAAAGAAGATTTTGGTGGTCTGGAATGAAAAGAGATGTAGCTAAGTATGTCAGTACCTGCCTGACGTGCCAAAGAGTGAAAGCAGAACACCAAAGGCCAGGAGGAGTCCTACAGCCTATACAGATTCCGGAGTGGAAATGGGAAGACCTAGCCATGGACTTCATTGTTGGTCTACCCAAGACAACAAACGACTATGATGCTATCTGGGTAATTGTAGACAGATTAACCAAGTCTGCCCATTTCTTGGCAATCAAAGTGTCCTACTCCATAGAAAGACTAGCCCAGTTATATGTTCAAGAAGTGATCCGACTGCATGGAGTTCCGAAGACCATTATCGCCGACAGAGATGGTCGTTTCACTTCGCATTTTAGGGAATGTGTATAGACATCACTTGGCACTAAACTGAAGTTTAGCACAGCTTTCCATCCTCAGACTGATGGGCAGACAGAAAGAGTAAATCAAGTTTTAGAGGATATGCTTAGAGCTTGTGCATTAGATTTCAAGGGCAGTTGGTGCAAGTACTTATGTTTAGCTGAGTTCGCCTACAATAACAGTTACCAAGCTACTATTGGTATGACGCCTTATAAAGCTTATTATGGTAGGAGGTGCAGATCTCCTATCTGTTGGTATGAAGGTAGTGAGAAGAAAGAAATGGGGTATCAGACTGATCTTATTGAGGATACTACAGAAGCTATAAAGAGCATCTGCCAAAGAATAGAAACTGCTCAGAGTAGGCAGAAGAGTTATGCCGATGTGCGGCGCAGACCACTAGAGTTCGAGGTTGGGGATACAGTTTTTCTCAAAGTAGCCCCCATGAAAGGAGTAATGAGATTTGGTAAGAAAGGTAAGCTAAGTCCTCATTACATAGGACCTTACCTAGTAACGAAAAGAGTTGGCAAGGTAGCTTATGAGTTAGAGCTACCTCTAGAGATGTCAGCTATTCACAATGTGTTCCATGTCTCAATGCTAAAGAAACATGTTCCCGATGCCAGCCAAGTGATTGAGCCACAGACGGTACATGTTTAAGAAGATCTCAGTTATGAAAATCGATCTATTCAGATAATAGATTGAGCAGTCAAGACACTGAGGAACAAAGAGGTACCTGATAACTTTCATTTTGTTGATTAAATTAGGCTTTCAAATCCATGTTTTTGTTCCCTTTTCATATGCTTAAGTTTGTATTATTATTAGGTTTCATGAAATATTTCTATTTTGTCCTTGGATACAATTCTTCCTATATTTAAGATGTTTTGGCATTAAAATTCAATATCATTTTGTAGGGATCAGATGATCATGGGCCTGGATCATATTGGGTCAAACTTGGGTTAGAATTGGATCCGGATCAAAGGGATCAAGCATCGGATTAATATGGGCTGTCCATTCAAGAGAACGGTTAGATCTAAGCCATCCTTTAACTTCTGGTCGATCCAAGCTCAAGATAGGCTTAATCAAGTTCATGGATCAAGATCTAAAAGTTTGGGCCAGATCAGAATTAATTCAGGCTTTTGATCGAGCAATAGAAGATCTAGACCGTCCAAGCTAAAGAAGAGAAGATCTGAGTCATCCGCTTCAGATCTGAGTGATCTGAGCTAAGGAGCAGTAGATCAGAGCCCTTGATCAAGATCTAGGAAGTTTGGGTTCGATCTGACTTGATCTGACCGTTGGATGGGATCAGAGTAATCACAGCCGTCCAAATTCAAAGTCGATTGACTAAAATAGAATTTCCTCCGCGCTTCGTCGTCGTCCCATCTTCGCCACTTCCTTTACTGTTCTTGCGATTTTTCTTCTCCGATTCTTCTTCCAATCGTGCGGCTACAGCAGTTGGAGCTTCAATTCAAGTTCCCAAGTCATTGAGATCAACTCCCCGTGAAGTTTCTGATGGATTCTCGTCGTTGAAAAGCTCTGCGGAGAGGGTTTCGCCAAAGGGTCTGTCTTCCATTCGATCGCCTCTTGGATGCTCGACTTCACCGATCGGAGCTGCCAACGAATTCAGAAGGGTTTTCTGAAGTCCATTGGAAGGTTTTGACCATCAAGCTTCAATCGATTCGTAGATCAAGAGGATGCTCGGATGAAAAGACAGTTTCGACTTGATTCAGCGCAATCGCACAAGGAGAGCTCAGATCCAGGTGATTTGGCAAGCTAGAGGGTTTCTAGCTAGATCTTGGGTGACAACAAGATAGCTTTTGTATTGAAATTTCATTCTGCTATTTAGTTTTCGATTCGAACTCGTATTCTGCATTAACTCAGTTCTATATCAGGACACAATCAGCTACTGATCAGTCATTGTGAACGATCCAGGCAACATCTGATCGGAATCTGATCGGTCAGCCGACCGATCAGAAAAATATCTGTACCACATACTCTGTTTCACGATTTAAGTATAGTTTTAACTCTTAATTTCTGAATTTGGATAAAGATTTAGTTTCATTTTTGCAATAGATATCAAGTTTACATTTCCAGTTCTAATTGTCTTGTTCAAATTCCCTAGTGTTAAAGTTCAATTCTTGCAAAACCTAGTTTAACTCTACTTAGCTAAATCAACTCCATTCCAATTCTTGCTTTCATACTGCTTGAAAAACAAAACCCCCATTTTATCTAGAAAACCCAAATCATTTAACGACAAATAACTTTCAAGCTTGATACGAACACTCGCAACTAGTACTGGAAAAATATGACCTGAGGCCCCTATTCTACATTTCTATTTTGCTAACAAGGGTTTTCAGTTTTATAAATATGTAAATTTGAGACCCACATTCGTGACATCCATTTTCGGGTCTATCAAAATTTTTGGCACCGTTGCCGAGGAATTTTTTTTCAAAGGAAAGAATTTTATTACTGAGAGAAAAATCTATATTAGAAGGGGGGCCAAACCTGACCTTCTAATATAGAATTACAAGGACTCCAAAAAGGATTTACATGAATTACAAGGATAAAAGCTAAAAATTAACTGAAAAACAATTTATATCTTTACAAAATCCCAATCAGCACTTTACACTTTTGCAGCCATCTCAAAATCCATTTCTAATCCATCAGCTCCACATGAAATATCTACTCAGAATCCAATTCTAATCCATTAGCTCATCATGAAATAACAATCAAAACCATGATCCTATATCATAACATCAAGCCTGCTGCATATGAATTTTCGACACAAGCCAGTTTGCCCTTCTCCAGCACTTTAGTTTAAGAGAACAAATCAGCTTTCCAATTCACAAACACACAGCACCTCCTATTCGTATTTTGATGCAAACACTTCAGAACATTGTTTGGCAGAAAATACCAAGTAGAGAGAATCCATGGCTCTCCATCTTCTTATTCCTTCTTCTATTACCTACCATCTTAGCTTTAATCTCTGGGCCTTTTACAAAATCTTCTACAAATAAAGCACCCGATGTTCACTTTAGGCAAGTGACCAGCCAAAAATGGATTTGTTCTGTCTTTACCGTAGCCTTTACTACGGACTAGATAGATCTATGGTGGATCTATTCACCCTTATAGGCTTTTTGGCAAAGCCTCAGCCATCAACGGATTTGAGGTGTCTTTACCGTAGCCGTTTGCTACGGACTAGATGAATCACATATGGTGGATCCATTCACCATCCCTATCTACTTACCCAATCACCGTGAAATCCTCACCAACTTCAATTGCCAAAAAAAAAACCAGATCAGATCAGAGTCTTCATCCTATATCCAAATACAGGCCATGAAAGCAGCAAAAGAAGCAACCTGAAATTGCTACCAACAGTATCAATTTGCCTTCATTTATGTTTCCTGGCACAAACTGGCACGCAGCAAACAAAAATAATCCAATGTTCTGAGCCTCCACAAGCCACTGGCTTCAAAATAGCAACATCAGCCAATCTGTATTAAGGTCTCAGCCTTGAAACTTTGTTCAGGGAACCCATGGTCAGTACTAAAGAAACCTATCAGTTGTATCTCAAATCAAACAAAAATTCCAAAAGGCAAGCTGAGTTGAAGTTCCATATACATTTAAGACAAACAACTATTAGATCAAAACATAGTTACTGAAATCAATATTCCTGTTGCACTTAAAATTGCTCCTTTGACACACTTGGCATGCAGAAAAAGAAAGACCAGAAATCCATGCTCTAAGCCTAGACAATCGCTTGCCAGTTAGAGAGCAAGCCATGGGGTAGTGAGCTTTTTGATTAGTTCAAAAACCACTATCCCTTCATAGCAGAAGCAGAGATTTTGTATAAGCTGTATCAGATTTAAAGAACAAGCCCTGTCTCCTTCTAAACCGTTCTGTTTCCTTCAAAACACGTATTGGACTGAACCAGAAGAATCAGCCGATTTCCCAGTTTTCTACATATCACTCTTTGCCTCCCAGAATTCCAAACCATTACTTCCAAAGAGCAACTAGCAACAATAGCTATTAAATGCAACCAAATATCTTGATATTCAAATTCTTCTTTCAGATCAAACAGATGTCAGACCAAACAAATTCTGCCACACGAATTCTGGAACTCTGTTGCACTGCAGGTTCATAAATCAAAACAATGGATGGCACTAACAGAGATTTTGTGACCAACAGCTAGCACGTTGGCCCCTGAAATCCTTCTGAGTCCGTAGTCTAATTTAAACATTCAATCCGGCTTTGGCAGAATGCAGTATCAGTAATTCTTCAGTAAAAGAACCAATATGATACCTTTAGCAGATACCTTTTCCAGCTTTCTACAGATTAACCATTAGACACCCAGATTTTCCAGCTTCTAGAATTAATAACTATTAAATGCATCTAATATCTCAAAAATCAAAATCCCCTTTCAGACAAGCAGATGTTAGCAGATGACAGACCACACCAGGATTTCTGGAGAAATCCTGGTCCACTTTAGATCAGTAAATCAGTATAACTCTCTAGATCATAATAACCACTAACCCTTCTCAGCAGAACCAGAGATATTTGTATAATTGTGTCAGATTTTTGGAACAAGCCCTGTCCCCTTCTGAACCATTCTGTTTCCTTCAAGGCACATATTGGTCTAAACCAGACCACACAAAATATGTCTCACAAATTCTGGAACTTTGGTACATTGCAGATCCGTAAATTAGAACAAATAAATGGCACTAACAAAAATTTAAAACCAACAGATGACACGTTGTCCCCCTGAAATCCATTATGAGTCCAGAGTCTAATTCAACCATTCAACCCGGCTTTTACAAGATACATTCCCAGTAATTCTTCAGTAAAAAAAACCAATATGATACTTTTTGGAATGAACCTTTCCTCAAAGCACATACTGGTCTGAACCAACAAATTCTTTCGATACTAGTATGAACTTGATATTAAACCAATTCTGAATTTTTGTGCATACCTTTAGCAGAAACCTTTTCTAGTTTACAACAGATTAACAAATGTCACCCAGATTTTTCTAAATCAATGCTATCAGAGTGCAAACTTAATAATCAGAATCCCCTTTCAGACAACCAAATGTCAGCAAATGTCAGTCCACACTAGGTTCTGGAGCTCTGAAATCCTGGTGCACTTCAGATCATTAAATCAATATAACACTGTAAATCCTCCATGCATCTCAACCAAATTAGTGATGGCACCCTAAAGTCCTTCAGAGACTAGAGTTCCTCCTGAAACCTTCTGTTCCAACTATAGATGTCTGACAACACCAAATCTTGAAAATTTGAAAACTTGGTACTCTGAGGCTTAAATTGGCTTCCGATCCAATCTAATATAAGGAATTCCCATTTTGTCAACCTTACAAATGCCACTTAAAGTCTTATCTATTTGTTGCCTTTATAATTCTTTTTCTCCTTCAAACTTAAAAGCTTGGTTTGCTAGATAATCAGCCGCCACAATAGCCTCTCTATAAACATGTGATAAATACACTTGATACACCTTGACCATCTTTCTTATCTTAAGGACAATCTTCCGATAATCCCAACAGATTGTAGAAGACTGAATTATCTTTAAAGCCATTGACGAGGAAATTCTAGTTGAGTTTGTTTGATTTAGCTTGTGTGCTTATTTCATATCTTGTGATCCCTTTTTGTGCTTATCTCTTTTTGTGATTCATTACATTTGTTTCATTCTTGTGTATACATTTGCTGCGATTTTTGTTTTTGTGTATGACCAGATCTGCAGGTGGTATTCTTGAAGAATTTGATCCTGAAATTGAAAGAATTTTTAGAGCCAGGAGGAATTAGATTAGCGCTTCAGAGTTTATTGATATTCTTCCTACTCAGTCTATTGCTATTCATTCAGTTGATCAGATGGCAGACCACCAGAAAACTATGAAGGAACTAGCAGCACCATATGATGTTTTTCACTACTCATGCATTGCATATCCAGAGCTCACTGGAGATTTTGAGTTAAGATCAGGACTCATCCACTTGTTGCCCAAATTTCAAGGTCAGTCTGGGGAGGATCCCAACAGACACTTACATTGAGTTTCACGTTGTCTGTTCCACCAGAAGTCTCAGGGTATTTCAGAGGAAGATATCAAGCTGAGGGCATTCCCATTTTCCCTTACTGGAGTAGCAAAGGATTGGTTTTACTACCTACCTACTGGGCACGTTTCTAGCTGGATTTATATGAAGAAAGCATTTTTGGAGAAGTATTTTCTAGCATCAAGGACAGCAATCATCAGAAAGAGCATATGTGGAATACTACAAGTAGTGGGAGAAACTCTTTATGATTATTGGAAAAGGTTCAACAAACTTTGTTCTAGTTGCCCACAACACCAAATTAGTGAGCAGCTACTCATTCAGTACTTTTATGAGGGACTTCTTCAGATGGATAGGATCATGATAGATGCTGCAGCAGGAGGAGCCCTAGTAAACAAAACACCAGATCAAGCTAGTGAGCTAATTTCAAATATGGCAGAGAACTCACAGTAATTTGGGAGTAGAGCTTTGTCTACCAGAGGAGTTAATGAAGTTCAGATGGTATCAAATGAGCAAAAGGAAATCAAGAATTCATTGATGGAGCTCACATCCTTGGTGAAACAAATGGCTGTAAATAATGTGAGTCAAAATCAGAGTTTTTCAGTACCACCACCTTCAAGCCAAGTGATGAGGTTATGTAGTATTTGTTCAAGCCAAGACCACAACTCAGATTTATGCCCTAACCTCCAACAAGATGAGATATTAGTTGCATTGACTAGGAGACAATTCCAAGCCAAAAATAACCCTTACTCATCTACCTATAATCCGGGTTGGAGGGATCATCCAAACTTGAAGTATGACAACTCTTTTTATCAGCAAAACCCATCACAACAACCCTATCAACAGCCCCAATAGAATTTCCAGCAAGTTCAACAAGGTCAACAACAATTTCAGCCATTTCAACAATCAAATCAGCAATTCAGTAACCCTACCAACAAAATCAGCCACCTTTCCAAGGAAATCCGAATTTTCAGCAAGGGTTTCAAGGAAATCTAAGTTTTCAGCAACAATATCAATCATCTCAGCCACAAAATCAGTTCTCACAGCAAGATTACCAGCCATTCAACCAAAGTTTTCAGCCCTCAAATCCGAATTTCCAGCCCACTCAATTTCAGCCCTCTTAACCACAATTCCAATCTCAACCTCAGAATTTTTAGAGCTACACTTCTCAACCATTTCAACCAAGTTCTCAGCAAAATTTTCAGCAATTTCCTCAACCATTTCAACCCTATAATCAGCCACAACATCTCTACTTTCAAGGTTCACAACAAGTCCAACAATTGCAACCACCTCAATCATCATTTCAAGGTCAATCAAAGCCTCATGCTAACCAAGGGGGCTATGGAGGCTCTAGTGGGGAAAATGCGCAACAACAAAGGATAGATGAGATGCTTCAACAACTTTTGCAACAACAAAGAAATGATCCCACCATACAAAACCTTGAGAGGCAAATTGGACAATTGGCTAGTGGGATGAATCAAATTCAAGCTCAAGCTCAAGGATCAAGCCAACTACCTTCCCAATCTACTCCCAATCCAAAGGGAAACGTTAGTGCTATTACATTGAGGAGTGGGAATGTGGCTTCAACTCAAAATGGTCCAAGAGTTGATTTTTCCGAAAACAGGACAGCACCTACATTTTCAGCCCCAAACAGCCCTGAAATCACTTCAAATTCAGTTGGTTCCAATCCTAGTCCAAGCCTAACTCCTTCCTCAAGTAATCCTGAAATTTTGGTGGAGAATGAAGGAGAAATCAGTGGTAAAAGTGGGTTCATAGCAGCTACCTCAGCAGGGAGATCAGTCCCAATTTCAGCCCCTCAACTTTCGGCTCAAGAGGAAGAAATGAGAGTTTCTTTGCCTTTTCCTCAGCGTAAAACTCAAGCTAAGAAGCAAGTGGATGAGGAGAAAGCTAAGGAATATAATGAGCTTGTGAAGTTGTTTAGTAAGGTAGAGATAAATCTACCCTTGTTGACCATGATTAAACAAATTCCTAAGTATGCAAAATTCCTGAAAGACTTATGTGTTCACAAGAAGAAGCTTAAGGAGAATGAGTTGGTCAGCTTGGGGAAAAATGTTTCAGCACTTATTCATGCCATTCCTCAGAAGTGTGAAGACCCTAGAGTTTTTACTATATCTTGTGAGATAGGGAGAACCATGTTCCATGATGCTATGCTGGATTTAGGAGCCTCCATAAATGTGATGCCCAGATCAGTCTTCCAGATGCTTGGTATTGGCCTTTACAGCCTACTGGTGTGGTGATTCAGTTAGCAAATCGGAGCCAGACCCACCCAGCCGGTATAATTGAAGATGTATTGGTAAAGGTAAAAGAGATGATATTTCCTGCTGATTTTTACACTTTGGATATGGAGGGAGACTACCTTGCACACAGATCTCCACTTATTTTAGGGAGGCCATATCTAAAGACTGCAAGAACGAAGATAGATGTTTATCCTGGCAAACTTTCGATAGAGATTGGAGACACGGTAGTCCAATTCAGTATTTTTGATGCCATGAAGCATCCAAGAGAAGACCACTCTATTATGAGCATTGGCATTCTAGAGGAGTTGGATGATGCAAATATATTGATTGAGGGAGCTTCACTTGATTTTTCTAGAGGAGCTGTCAGATCAGAGGAGGCTGAGGAAGTACTTGCTATTGAGGCTAAGGACATTTCAGAGTGTATTTCAGATCTACTTCTAGCTGGAGAGGATTTTCTAGGTATAGGGGATTGCACAGAGCCCCAAGGATCACCTATTTCCATTGACATTTCAGAGGATTCAGAGTTTAGGTGTGATAGTGTAGGGGATTGCACCGAGCCCCAAGGATCACTCATACCTTCTGAGCAGGGCCAGATTGAGCTTAAGCCACTACCAGACCAGTTGAAATATGTGTACCTAGGAGAGGAGCAGAATTTTCCAGTTACCATTGCTCAGCACTTGGAATCAGACCAGGAAGAAAAATTATTGCAAGTCCTGAGGCAGTACAAGAAGACTATTGGGTGGACTTTATCAGGTATACCAGGTATAAGCCCAGCTCTCTGTATGCACAGGATATTCTTGGAAGAAAATGTTAAACCAGTGAGGCAGCCGCAAAGGAGACTTAATTCACTTATTTTGGACGTTGTCAAGAAAGAGGTGACTCGACTACTACAGGCAGGTATCATTTACCCCATTTCTGATAGTCAGTGGGTTAGTCCCATACATGTGGTGCCTAAGAAATCTTAAGTTACAGTGGTGGAAAATGCAAGCAATGAGCTAGTGCCCACAAGAGTTAAAAATTCATGGAGAGTATGCATTGATTATAGCAAGCTCAACACAGTCACGAGGAAAGACCACTTTCCTTTACCCTTTATTGATCAGATGCTTGAGAGACTGGCAGGGAAGTCCCATTACTGCTTTTTGGATGGGTACTCAGGCTATTTCCAGATTTGTATCGATCCAGAGGACCAGGAGAAGACTACCTTTACTTGTCCCTTCGGTACTTTTGCATATCAACGGATGCCATTTGGACTCTGCAACGCTCCAGGAATATTTCAGCGATGCATGGTAAGTATATTTGGTAAGTTGTTAGAGCATTGCATGGAGATCTTTATAGATGATTTTTCAGTTTTTGGCACGTCATTTGATTCATATTTAGATAACTTGTCTAGGGTTTTACACCGTTGCATTGAGACTAACCTTGTACTTAATTTTGAAAAATATCATTTTATGGTGGAGCATGGAATTGTATTAGGTCACATAGTCTCTAGGAGAGGTATAGAGGTAGATCCTGCAAAAATTAGTGTTATATCTGCTTTATCTTTCCCCGTATGCGTACGGGATGTTCGTGCCTTTCTTGGACATGCAGGTTTCTACCGCATATTCATTAGAGACATTAGCGATATTGCTTGACCCTTGACAAAACTTTTGCAAAAAGATGTTGAATTTTGTTTTGATGATAAGTGCAAAGAAGCTTTTCACAGGCTAAGGGAGGCTCTTACCTCTGCTCCTATTATTAGATCACCTGACTGGAATTTACCATTTGAATTAATGTGTGATGCATCTAACATTACAGTGGGAGCTGTTCTAGCACAGAGGGTGGAGGGAGCACCTCATGTCATATGCTATGCCTCCAAGACCCTGGATGTCGCCCAAGCAAATTACACCACCACTGAGAAGGTGCTTCTTGCCATTGTTTTCACTTTAAACCGTTTTAGATCTTATTGACTTTGCTCACATGTCATTGTTTTCTCTAATCATGCAGCTTTAAAGTACCTATTGAAGAAGCCAGATGTTAAACCTAGGCTAATCAGATGGATGCTTCTACTCCAGGAATTTGATTTGGAAATCAGAGATAGAAATGACAAAGAAAACTTGGTTGCAGATCACCTGAGCAGAATTGAG
The DNA here is from genome assembly GCA_024364735.1 of Boesenbergia rotunda. Classification (NCBI taxonomy): domain Eukaryota; kingdom Viridiplantae; phylum Streptophyta; class Magnoliopsida; order Zingiberales; family Zingiberaceae; genus Boesenbergia; species Boesenbergia rotunda. Next base: position 44,670 of record JAGFNQ010003084.1, on the reverse strand, counting down.
GGAGATGGATCTCCTACCACCATTGACGATGACTTTAGAGATAAGCATCTTCTTGCAGTACATGGTGAGACACCTTGGTATGCAGACCTTGTTAATTTTTTAGCAGCCCAAGTTTTTCCTACACACTTTTCTAAAGCTCAAAAAGATAAACTCAAAAGTGATGCAAAATTTTATGTGTGGGATGCCCCGTATTTATGGAAATTTTGTAATGACCAAATAATAAGGAGTTGCACACCAGACCATGAGTTTTGTTCAGTCCTTACTTTCTGTCATTCATCAGCATGTGGGGGACACTTTGGGCCACAAAGAACAACTAGGAAAGTGTTAGAATGTGGTTTGTATTGGCCCACCTTATTTCATGAGGCATATGTGTTTTATAAAAATTGCGATAGATGTCAGCGAACTGGAAACATAGGAGCTAGAAATGAGATGCCCCAAACAGACTATGCTATATTGTGAGATTTTTGATGTTTGGGGAATTGATTTTATGGGACCTTTTCCTGCATCCTGTGGTTATCTGTACATTTTACTTGCTGTAGATTATGTTTCTAAATGTGTGGAGGCCATTCCCTCCAAGACTGATGACTCTTCTGTTGTTGTTAGTTTTGTTAGGTCACATATATTTTGCAGGTTTGGAATAGAGGTTTGGAATTCCAAGAGCTATAATAAGTGACCAAGGATCTCACTTTTGCAACAAACACATGAAGGCCTTGCTTAGTAAGTATGGGGTTGTACACAAGGTTTCTACTTCCTATCATCCCCAAACAAATGGCCAAGCCGAAATCTCAAATAGAGAAATCAAATCAATTTTGGAAAAGACCATTGGACAAAATAGACAAGATTGGAGCAAGAGACTAGATGATGCACTTTGGGCCTATAGAACGACATTTAAGACACTGATTGGCATGTCTCCCTACTGGTTAGTCTATGGTAAAGCTTGTCACATTCCCATGGAAATAGAACACAAAGCATATTGGGTGGTGAAGGCTTGTAATTTCGATGCTACCAAGGTGGGAGAAGAGAGGAAACTTCAACTTCAAGAGCTTGAAGAGATTAGACTAGAAGCATTTGAAAACTCAAGAATCTACAAGGAAAAGACCAAGAACTTCCATGACAAACATATAATGAGGGAAGAATTTCAAATTGGTGACAAGGTCTTATTGTACAAATCAAGGCTCAAATTGATAAAGGGTAAGTTAAGGTCAAGGTGGGAAGGTCCATTTATTGTAACCAATATTTTTCCCTATGGTGTTGTTGAAATTAAAGATGAGACTAATGGTTTTATGTGGAAAGTTAATGGCCACCGTCTCAAAAAGTACTTTTGAAGAATTAAAGGAGCTAGAGGTGGATGGAGTGGACATCAAAGATGCTATCTACCCAACCTAAAGAGGAGTTTCCTTTTCTTTACGGTTCATTTTATTGTAAATACCATTTGATTGTTTTCGAGTAGTTTAATTTTCATTTCCAATGAGTTTTGATAATAAATGTTTAGGAAATGTAGGATGAATAAATAGTGATTGTAGACATCATTTCACCCTTTTGGCACCTTATTTTTACATGATTAGGAATAAATGTATCCCTCTAGGTTTTCTCTATATCATTTTAGAGTCTTTTGAAAGCAAATTAAATTTGGTTGTCAAGACTTAGGATTTGAGTCAATGGATGAAAATTCTTGGTTGCTTGAGTACTACTTGATTGTGGACTCTAGAGTGATGATTTGAGATAAATTCTTTTTACCTAGTGAGGACTTAGCTTTATTGTTGAGATACACACATGTGATTGTACTCTAGAACATGCTTAGGTTCTTTCAAAATCATATTTCTATGATTGGACCACATTTATATAGGTAAATCATTTTGTCTTCCCTTCCCATTGCAATAATCCTTGTTGATACATGCTTAATTTTTTCCCCTTTACCTATTTTCCTGCTCATTACCATATTCCTCTATAGAATTGGTTACTTATGATTTTTCTTAATGCTATTTTGCCCGAGACGGGCAAAAGTCTAGTTGTGGAGGAGGTGGCTAATGTTTTAAATGGTTTTGGTGAGAAGTGATATATTTTGAAGTTTATGTTGTGATAACAATTTGTTTTTATGGATTTTAAGATGAATTTTTTGTGGATTCTGAGTGTTTGAAGGAACTCAAGGAATGGAAGAATATGAGGAATGCAATGCAAAAATAGAAAAAAAAGAAATCGAGAATTGTGCCAATTTGATGGGTGATGTATCAAAGATGAGTTGTGAGTATTGAAAAGTTAAGATCATTTTTGGAGTAATCTAATTTATGGATATTGTTCGGTGTTTCAACTCTATGAAGCTTATTTTGAAAGGAATGAGAGCTCATAAAGGTTAGATTTTAGTGATACTTTTCAAGCCTACCAAAAGTTTCCATTTAGATATGGAATTGGCAAGTGGAATTGTCATCAAAGGTTCAAATTATTGTCATGACTGAAGTGGAGATGAGGAAATAGAGTTTGGTCGTGGAATGTAGTTGAGGCTGTAGGAAAAAAAAAAGAAAACACAACAATGCATCTGAAAAAAATAGAAAACAGAAAAAAAAGAAGAAAAGTCAAAGAAGATCATGAAGGTTCAAAAGATGGATAGATTTTTGAATTTGGAGTCGTGAATAAGAAGCTAGATGAGTTAAGATTCAGTGATGATTGGAAGAAAGGAAAAATTCAGGCGAAAGACAGCTCAGAATTCTGGAGTTTGGCTACTAATCAGCCCCTGATCGGTCACCAATCCGATCAGGGAGCACCAGTCCGATCACCAGACCGATCAGGTAATGTCTGATTGGTCTCTGGACCGATCCGAGAAGCTGGCACAACACAGAACATTGCTTTCAGTGTTAAACCTCCTCCAATTCAGCTCATAATCACTTCCCTTGATTTGAAATTCATAAGAGGCTACTACAAAAGGGCAAAGAGCATCTAGAAATAATTTTGAGTATCCAAGTTTCTAATTTTCCTTACTTCTCCATATTTCTTCTTCATGCAATATTTTTTTACCATAGTTCTTTCCTTATCATGTCATATTCATCTATTTTCTTTGTCATGAGTTTTTGGTATCAGAATTCATGGAGCTCCTCTTTCATTCGATTCATTTTATACTTCTTTTATGTGTTCTAATAAACCTTTGTATATGTGGATCCAAGGAAAGAATGATGGTGGAGAGTAAATAATAAGCAAGCTTATGTAATTCAAGAAACATGTTGTGTTTGAGTGAGCTCCATTTCCATTGAAATGTAGAAATTAGGAAGAGAGCCACTACAAATCCCTTTAGAAGGTTTTGTGTGTTGATTTCATCTCAATGAGTCATGAAGGAGGAAGTAAGCTAAGTTGTTGATTTAAGGACAAGTTACTAGTCTATTGAGCTTAGATTTTTGAGAATTGACAACCTTAGGTAATTTCTTTTCAATTGCTTCTTACAATGATTGAGAATAATCTAGGAGGGATACATTTTAGTTCCTTAGTAGCTTGTGCGAGACACCCAAGAATAAGTGTGGGGGAGTTGATCACATTCATTTTGCTGATTAAATTAGGCTTTCAAATCCATGTTTTTGCTCCCTTTTCATATGCTTAAGTTTGCATTTGTATTAGGTTTCATGAAATCTTTCTATTTTATCCTTGGATACAATTCTTCCTATATTTAAGATGTTTTGGCATTAAAATTCAATATCATCTTGTAGGGTTCAGATGATCATGGGTCTGGATCATATTGGGTCAAACTTAGGTCAGAATTGGATCCGGATCAAAGGGATCAAGCATCGGATTAATATGGGTCGTCCATTCAAGAGAACGGTTAGATCTAAGCCATCCTCCAACTTCTGGTCGATCCAAGCTCAAGATAGACTTAATCAAGTTCATGGATCAAGATCTGAAAGTTTGGGCCAGATCAGAATTAATTCAGCCATTTGATTGAGCAATAGAAGATCTAGACCGTCCAAGCTAAAGAAGAGAAGATCTGAGCCATCCACTTTAGATCTGAGTGATCCGAGCTAAGGAGCAGTAGATCAGAGTCCTTGATCAAGATCTAAGAAGTTTGGGTTCGATCTGACTTGATCCGACCGTTGGATGGGATCGGAGTAATCACAGCCGTCCAAATTCAAAGTCAATTGATTAAAACAGAATTTCCTCCGCGCATCGTCGTCGTCGTGTCTTCTCCACTTCCTTTACTGTTCTTGCGATTTTTCTTCTCCGATTCTTCTTCTGATCGCGCGACCAAAGAAGTTGGAGCTTAAATTCAAGTTCCCAAGTCATTGAGATCAACTCCCCGTGAGGTTTCTGATGGATTCTTGTCGTTGAAATGCTCTGCGGAGAGGGTTTCGCCAAAGGGTCTGTCTTCCATTCGATCGCCTCTTGGATGCTCAACTTCACCGATCTGTGCTGCCAACGAATTCAGAAGGGTATTCAGAAGTCCATTGGAAGGTTCTGACCATCAAGCTTCAATCGATTCGTAGATCAAGACGATGCTCGGATGAAAAGACAGTTTCCACTTGATTCAGCGCAATCGCACAAGGAGAGCTCAGATCCGGGTGATTTGGCAAGCTAGAGGGTTTCTAGCTAGATCTTGGGTGACAACAAGATAGCTTTTGTATTGAAATTTCATTCTGCTGTTTAGTTTTTGATTCAAATTCGTTTTCTGCATTAACTCAGTTCTGTATCAGGATGCAATCAGCTACTGATCGGTCATTGTGACCAATCCAGGCACCATCTGATCGGACGCCAGTCCGATCAGGTTTGAATCTGATCGGTCAGCCGATGGATCAAAAAAATATCTGTACCACATACTTTGTTTCACGATTTAAGTATAGTTTTAACTCTTAATTTCTGAATTTGGATAAAGATTTAGTTTCATTTCTGCAATAGATATCAAGTTTACATTTCCAGTTCTAATTGTCTTGTTCAAATTCCTTAGTGTTAAAGTTCAATTCTTGCAAAACCTAGTTTAACTCTACTTAGCTAAATCAACTCCATTCCAATTCTTGCTTTCATACTTCTTAGAAAATAAAACTCCCATTTTATCTAGAAACCCCAAATCATTTAACGACAAATAACTTTCAAGCTTGATTCGAACACTCAAAACTAGTCCTGAAAAAATATGACCTGAGGCCCCTATTCTACATTTCTATTTTGCTAGCAAGGATTTTCAGTTTTATAAATATCTAAATTTGAGACCCACATTCGTGACATTCATTTTTGGGTCTATCAGTACCCTTAGTGAAGGTTCTATGGCTAAACCAGAAGCAGAAGAGGCAACTTGGGAAACAGAAGATAGCATGAGGCAAAAGTATCCAGAGTTATTCTAAGTTCGAGGACAAACTTTCCATATGGTAGGGAGGATTGTAGCACCCGAATTTTTCAAAATTTTTCAAAATAAACAAAAAGAAAAAAATGTTTTAAATGGTCAGAGAGAGGGATTGAACATGCAACCCGCTGGTTGGGGTTAATTTCAAGTTACCAGTCGTGTTAGTGATCTTTTCGTTAAAATATGGAATCGATATTAGATAAGTAATAGTAAACATCTTTCATGAGTGATGCTTCAACTTCCACTTATTATATAAAGGAATTGAAGAAGAGAAAACCAAGAGTTTTCTCATTCTTCTTCTTCTTTGCCGAAAACAAGAAAAGAACTAGGTTTTCTTCTCTTCGTTTCTTGTGCCCAAGATCTGGATCATGTGGAGGAAGTGGACGAGGAGTACCATGCTAGATCCTACGTCGGTATAGTGAGTTCTAAGCGTAAGGATATAAGTTGATCTCTCACCTGCAGTAAAAGTAGTTCTCTAATGAGTTTTAAATATGATTTTCAAGTCTTTTATATGATGTGATCCTAGTATAGCAAGACCAAGGTCTTGATTTGCCCAAATGTGAGGTTTTGGGATTTCGGCACGCATGGTGTTCGATACCGATGTTCTGAGTATGACCAAGGTCTTACTAAGCCCTAGAACGAGTTCTAGGACTAAGAAATGAGATAACAAACAAGATCGAGGTCTTATTGTGTCCTAAAACAAGTTTGGGAACATTACCTTTTTAAGTACTAAGTTATGCATTTTAAATACAAGCATGAGTACAGGTTAAGTATATTATTTTAAAAGATCGAGGTCTTTTTGGCATGTACCGAGCCGAGACCCATGAGATCTAGGTGAGCTAGTAAGACATCCTATTAGGATTCGGTGGCTAGCTACCCCGAACCTACTAGGAATGCGCGCATTGATACTATGCCGGGCCCAAAGGAGGATGTTTATTATTTTGAAGTATAAGAATTATAAGTGTATAAGTTCCAAGTTTTTCAAAAGCAAGAAATCATTTCAAGCATGTTACACATTTTTCATTTCAAGCAAAGTTTCCAAATGCAAACATTTGTTACAAGTGTATTCATGAGCTTATTCTTTTTAAGCATAGCATTTTCAGTACATATGTTTATAAGCAAGCATTCTTGACCAAGAGCATGTTTGATATCGATTGCATGTTTTTGTGAGATAGGTATCTACTTACTAAGCTATTTGCTTATAGTTGCATCCTTTTACTACAAATAAAGGTAAAGGAAAGATGTTAGGCAAGAAGGCTCAAGGATGGATGATTCATGTCAGTGGCGGCGGAACCGTGGAGTAGGATCCTTCGGGATGAGTTTTGTTTAGCGTTTAAAACTCTAAACAATAGAACTTTATGAGTATTTTCTTTTGAGTTTATGTTAGTAGTTTACTTTCGCAAAGACTTTAAGTTTGAGTAGTTAATTTGGAGTTTGAAATGCATGCAAATGGAGTATGATTATGGTTATTATGTTTGTGAGTCTACAATCTTGTTGTATAGTTGAAGTAGAATGTATATATACACTTGAACGATGTTTCTAAAACCTGGAAACTACAGATCCAGACATATCAGTCGACTGATGCAGGTATCAATCGACTGGTCTAGGGAACAGAAACATTCAGGCGAGTGAATCCCAGGTGCAGTCAACTGCACCAGTCGATTGGCAGGATATCAGTCAACTGGTGCCAGTGTAAAACAAAAAGTGTTGTAGGGCTGATGGTTAGTGCTTTAGTCTTGCAACTACGAGGTCTAGGAGTCAAACCTGGTATAGCCAATAAAATTATAGTTTTTTTTTTATTTTGGCTGGCCCAGCAGTAAAGTCAACGTAACGACCCTATAAGGTTAAAGTTAGCAAGAGAGGGTCGTTATAGGTTCACTTCAGGTTCCAAGAATCTTGACATGATTCTTGGAAAATAGAAGTTCGTTCTTAATCAATCCAGACTAGGTTATCGAAACAAATCGCGACAACGGTCGTATTATTCAGTATTGAACCAACCTAGAATTCGAGTCCAAGCATGGGTCCCAAAGCTAAGTTTGAATAAACAAGCTGGACCAAACAGTATTGGATCCCCAAGGACAAAATTCACATCTTGCCTAACCCTTATCGAGGCTTCAGTGTAGGGGGAGCAAATCTAAAAAACATCTTTATAAGTAGATGAATTTTTACTTCTTGTCTGTTGCTTGTTTATTTTGCAATTTCTTTATTATGCTTAGACTTTGGAATAGTTTAAGGATAAAAAAGATTTATTTGAAATTTGAACAACATAGTGTTAGGTGGAGGTTAGATGATAGTATGTTAGGGAAGCCCTTCTAATAAGGTCAAGTAAGGTAAGACATACCCTACATGGTCTGTTTAGTCTGGTGGAACTAGCCGAAGCTACCGATCTAAAAACTAAACTAGTTAGACCAAAATTTTTCAAGAAATAATTTGAAAATAAATTTTCGATAAAAGGCTTTGTCAAGGAAAGGGTTGTTGCTCCAATAAGGCTACAACCAAAGAAGACCTCTGTGCCTCGCCAAGACTTGGATGCTGATTATCGAAAATCAAATTTAATTTACTATTTGATAAATTTGAATCTAACACAAATTTCAATGAATCCTAGATTCAACATATTTTCAAAATTAATAATCTTAACTCTACAATATTTTCAAAACTAATTCAACATTTTCAAAATTAATTTTCTTTCAAAATTAAACATTTTTTAAAAAAAACCTATCTCACAAAAATCCATAAGGTCAACATGCTTGATAAAATTAGATCTGGGTGAGACAAACTAGGTTGTGAAATACAATTCGATCTATCCCTACCTCTAATGGATCCAAATCAAATATACTTTATGTGTAGGAACATAAAGATTTGGACTAATGGATGTTACATAGTGGATGCTCAGACACATGACTGGGGATAAATTGAAGTTCACCAAAATCAAGTTCAAAAACCTAGGTTCAGTAGCATTTGGCAACAATACTACACTTAAAGTATTTGGGTTAGGTAACATTGAACTTAACTCAGATGTTATCATTAAGAAAGTATTGTTGGTTGAACATTTCAAATTCAATTTGCTTAGCATTAGCCAATCTATGATACTGGTTATGTTGTTACCTTTACCAACTCCAACTGCCTTATTAGAAATCTACAAGACTCAGAGATCACACTTAAGGGTAGTAGGAAAAATAATATTTACACTATTAATCTACCCGTAGTACCAAAATGCTTTCTGACTCAATTAGAAGAATCTAATCTTTGGCATAGGAGACTAGGTCACACTAATACCAAGTTAATTTCAAAAATAACTCAACTTGGTTTAATTAAAGGTGTACCTAAAATTAAAAACTTTGACAATACAATTTGTAATTCATGTCAACAAGGAAAACAAACCAGGTCAACTCATAAACCAACCTAATCAGACTTAACCTAAACTACACTTGAGCTCCTACACCTTGACCTATTTGATTCACATGGAGCCAAGACACTAAGCGGGAATCGGTACTGCTTAGTAATCATCGACGATTACTCAAGATTTACCTGGGTTAGATTCTTAAAAACTAAAGATGAAACCTTTAATTCATTTAATAACATGTGCAAAATTATTTAAAATCAAAATGATACTAAAATTAAAAGACTTAGGAGTGATCATGGGGGAGAATTTAAAAATCAACAATTTGAGGAATTTTATAAAATTAATGGGTATATCCATGAGTTTTCCTGTCCTAGAACCCCCCAACAAAATGGGATAGTTGAGAGAAAGAATAGAACCCTTCAGGAAGCCGCGAGGACCATGCTCAATGAATATAACCTAGCTAATCAATTTTGGGCAGAACCGGTAAATACATCGTGTTATATTCAAAATAGGGTATGAATTAATGAAAAATGATAGGGAGAGTGAAAATGGGATAGTGAATGGTAGAGTGAATGACGTGACACTTAACATGCAGCGATCTCCGACAGGTTCACCGTGTCCCCCAGGGTATAGTTTGATTCGGGGTGGCGGCCGAAGGCCGCCGATGGTGTCCAAGCGATAATCGGACGTGTGCATGTAAAGTGCCACGTCATTCACTCAAGTGCCACATCATTCACTCTAACATTCACTCTCCCATTTTCACTCTCCCTATCATAGCTCTTAATTAATAGAAGAGATAATAAGACACCCTATGAACTCTATTATCATAGATTACCTAATTTACACTATTTAAGGGTTTTTGGGTGCAAAGCCCACATTTTGAATGCTAAGGACTACCTAGGTAAGTTCCAATCAAAATCAACCTCAAGGACTTTCTTAGGATATTCAATAACTAGTAGAGCCTATAGGGTTTACAATAAACAAACCCACAAAATTGAGGAAACTAACAAGTTAATCTTTGACGAAGATGTTGAACCAAAATCTGACAATCAAAATCTAAACCAATCAAATCTTGATAAAGAAGACAGTGAACCATTAATTGAACCATCAATTGAATCACTGATTGAACAATTAAATGAACTATCAATTGAACCAACTACTGAGGTGTAACGCCCGCCCTTCTCACACTAGGGCGGGGTTACGCGAACATAATTTTCGTTTTAGCGGAAGCGTTTGAAACTTGAAACTTAAACATGATACTTGTATAATCTTGTACTTGAACATGTAAGCATGAAACCTTTTAAACATCTTAGACATTGAGGAGAGCATGCTAGGTACCTTTACATTCTTACTTGCATAATAGAAGCATGCCACATAGTCATTTCTTAAGACAGAGTAGTAAGTATGAGGAAGGATAACATAATACTAAAGTTCTTTAGCAAGTCTTAACTAAGTACTTAGCATATGAGCGAGAGTGAGCATGAAATATCCATATGAGTCTAAATATCAGCAAGTAGCAACTTAGTGAGTATGATTCAACATTTAACATGCAAAACTCAGCATATGCATAAACTAAACAAAACATGAGTAGATATTCTTCCACCATGCCACCACCACACACATCTTTGCCCCTCCTGCTGCTCCCTTTAGTTTAGCCATTCCTTACCCTTTTCTGCATCACAAGGGAAACATGGAAACTATAAGCATATAGATCCCTTCCTACTCACAAAATCATACGTACCATCAAGTAGAGAAAGCATCACGTCATAATAGTGCATAACATTAAAACACTTAACTTAACATAGCATAAGGGAGCATATGTACTTATCATAAGAAGCATACTTGAACTTAACATAATTCACCTTTATAGCATAATAGTCATATAGTCATTACAAAAATGCGAATGCAAGATGCTCTTTTGAAAACATGCATAGGATAAGTACATGCATATGCTTTTCTTAAAATCATACATATAGGTACTTAAACATACATCCATCATCATTTGGGGGATCCCGGCTTATACCACATACATACATACATAATGCGCGCATCCCTAATAGGCCGAGGTAGCTAGCCTCTAACCTACTAGGGAAACTAGGTTCGTTCATAGTCCGTCAACCTAGGGGCGTCTCGGGAGCCCATCCCCTTACTAGGTTCGTTCATAGTCCGTCGACCTAGGGGCTGCATCCGGAGCCCACCCGTGGACCTTGCTAGGATCCGGTACAAGCCATACAAAGTAAAATAGCATACATGGATTTTATCATATCATAAGCATAGCACATTCTTGTTTCTTACTAGGTACGTTCATAGTCCGTCGACCTAGGGGTTGCATAGCATATTCTTATTATATCATAAGCATATCATCATAACCTATCACATCATTGTCATATCATGAGCATGACATGCCTCTTATCTTATCATGAAGAGTGCTCTTAGTCCCGACTTACAGGGAAGCATCTCTTAGGCATTTCATCATACATAAGCCATGCATAACATAAGGGTGCTTAAAGAGCTTAAACATAGACATGTACATCATGATTCTTAGAGCATGAAAAAAACATGGGAGAAGACATGTTATCACCTATACTACTCATAGCATATCATGGGCATCCTTGGCGTGCCTAATTGGGGTTGTAGCTTCCCCCTTAGCCCAAATTCTTATTTAATCAGAAAATTCCAGCATATAAACTCTAAGTTTAGAGCATGATAAACCATGAAAAACATTACACTAACATCATACATTAAGGTAGGCATCTTAGAGGAGACATTAGAAGGCATGTTGGGGTTGTTACCCCTTCTTAAGTCCTACTTGTCATTCTTTACAGAAAATTCCAGCATACATACCTTAGTTTTCAAGCATGTTAAAATCATGAATAAACCATATTTACATCACATATCATCTTATATATCATAGGGAGGGTCATTATCAAGCATACTAGGAGTTTAAACCTCTCTAAGCCCTAAAAGAGGTCCTTGGCCAAAAATTTCAGCAAGCCTACTCCGGGTTTTTGGGGGCTTAAGGATAAGGAAAACATCATATTATCATCATCTATTCAGTCACACATCATGAGGAAAAACATATGCAAGTATAGGAGTAGTTTAAACCCTCGCAAGCCCTAAAAAAAACCCTTCTTGACCGAAAACATCAAGAGCTTCATCCTATGTTTAAACCATTTTAGGCACTCGAAACTATTGTAATGCAGGTGAGGGGATTTCTTACTTCCTCTCGCTTGAATCTCCACCAAGAAGTCCTTGAAGAGGAGGAGAGGAGAGCCCTTCTTGCACTTCTTTTCCTTAGCCTTGCTTTAGTAGAAGGTAGTCTCTCTATAGGGCCCTCTTGGGAGTTTTTCTTATGGAGGAAACCTAGGGTTGGAGTTTCGAAAATTTGAGAAGGGGAGGGGAGAGTTTTCGGTTTTGAAGAGGGAAGAGTGAGGAAGAAGAAGAGAGGAAGTCAACTTCCCTTCACTTATTTATACTTTTCTCATGAAGAGACATGTCTCTTCACTTCCCTAGCTTTAACAAGCATGTTTCTTATTCTCTCAACATGAAACATGGCTTGGTGTGTTGGTTATGACATGATTAGTGCAACTAGGAGGTTCAATGTTCAATCCTAGCTTCCTCCTTTCTACCTATTCTTTTTATCACATTTTGCACTAATCCATATCAAAGCCCATTAAGCCAAGCCCATCATGCAATTTCATAATAATGATAATGTTTCATGAATTCATAATATTTCATAATAATAATAATGTTTCATGAATTCATAATATTTCATATGGGAAAATTTTGGGGTGTTAAATGAGGTATCAACTGAACCAATAACTGAACCAACCCAAGTAGTTGAACCAAACACTGAACCAAACCATCCAGACGGGCCTGAGGCTGAACCTAGCTCTAGAAGAACAAAGAAACCCAAACTCAATCATCCATCTAATCAAATCATGGGTCATCCAACGTTAGGAGTCAGAACTAGGTCTTCTAATAGAAATCTTAGTCAGATCACACTTATTTCTAAAATTGAACCTAAGACTATAGAAGAAGCCCTACCTGACCCAGATTGAATCATAGCAATGCAAGAGGAGCTAGCCCAATTTGAAAGAAACTAAGTTTGGAAATTAGTATCTAAACCTGAGGAAAAATCAGTTATAGATACTAAGTGGGTATTTAGAAACAAATTGAATGATCAGGGGAAATTGTGAGAAACAAAGCCCACTTAGTAGCTAAAGGGTTTAGTCAAGTCGAAGGGTTAGATTATGATGAAACCTATGCCCCTGTAGCCGGACTTGAATCAATTAGGATACTACTAGCCTTTGCAGCCCATAGAGGGTTTAAACTATACCTAATGGATGTCAAATCTGTCTTTCTTAATGGATTCATAAAAGAAGAAGTATATGTAGGGCAGCCCCCAGGATTTGAGGACCTAGACAAACCTGAATATATATTCAAGCTTAGGATAGCTCTTTATGGTTTGAAACAAGCACTTAGGGCATGGTACGAAAGATTATCAACTTATTTAATTTCTAAGAAATTTAACCGAGGTCAAATTGACTCCACATTATTTGTTAAAACCTTAGAAAAATATATATTTATTGCACAGATATACGTTGATGATATAATATTCAGATCTACAAATTCCAACTTTTTAAAAGAATTTGTCAAAATTATGGAGAGCGAATTTGAAATAAGCTTGGTAGGTGAGCTTAACTTTTTCTTAGGTCTCCAAATAAATCAAACTAGAGATGGAAATTATGTTCACCAATCCAAATATGCAAAGATACTAATAAAGAAATTTAAAATGGACAATTCTAAAAGCTTAAGTACTCCTATGGCTACTAATGTCAAGATTGATAATGACCCTGAGGGTAAACCAGTTGACTTAGAATTATACCGAAGTATGATTGGTAGCTTATTGTACTTAACTACTAGTAGACCTGATATTTTGTTCTCTCTAAGAATGTGTGCTAGATACCAAACATGTGCTAAGGAATCCCACTTAGCAACACTGAAAAGAATTCTAAGGTACATTAAGACTACCCTAAATCTAGGTATTTGGTATCCTAGGACTTCCACTTTTGAATTATTAGGATATTCTGACTCTGATTATGCCGGTTGTAAATTAGATAAAATGATACAAGGGGAAGTTGTCAATTGTTAGGAAATAGTCTAGTCAGCTGGTGCAGTAGAAAGCAACACTGCGTAGCTTTGTCCACAACTGAACCAGAATATATTGCCCTAGGAGAGTGTGTAGCACAACTTTTATGGATGATGCACACTTTTATGGATTTCCAGCTTGACTATACCCAAACCAATGTTTTTATTGACAACATTAGTTTAATAAATCTGACTAAGAATTCAATTCAACACTCCCAAACTAAACATATTGAAGTCAAACATCATTTTGTAAGAGATCATGTAGCCAGGGGCGAAATTATACTTATGCATGCGGACTCAAAATCCAATTCAGCTGACATCTTTACCAAACGCTTACCTGAATCTGAGTTTAGCTAACTAAGAAGGCAGTTAGGGTTGTGCTTAGTAGAGTAGGACTATTCTGATTATGTTTTTTTTTCAAAAATAAGCATTTAATATTTTTCTTGAAAAATCATTTCTTTAACTAAGTCTTGAAATTTGAAACTGTTTTCTGACTTAGAATTTTTCAAAAACTTACCCCCTTCAAAACTAGGGTTTTTACGCAAATAGACTTAGCTTAGGTCTTAACCCTAGAATTGTATGCACCTATAGATCTAGCAGCCAGCATCTCACATGCACCTTAGGGTACTTTTGATTGATAACCTAGACTGGGTTGAGATGCTTAGGTCTATGTCTTGATTCAAGATGCTTTAAGTTAGTGGATCTACAGTAATTGGGGCGATAAATACAAATTGAACAACAATCAAGTTTAGTGTTCAAGTTTGGAAAATCTAACTTGATCAGATCACTTAACTTAACTAACCCTAGTGAAAGCTGCTATTATATAAGAGTTAGTAAGTAGCTAACTGGGTTAGACAGGACCCGAACAAGATCGGTTAAATTGGTTTGGTCCTTTTTGTTGCTTGAGTTCACTAGAGTTGGTTCAATACAGACTAAAATTTTTTGTTACTAACACTGATTAAAAATTAAGTTGCAATTAGTTTTCTATTTTTTGATATATGGCAAAGGGGAAGAGAGAGAAGAAAAGAGAGTAAAATTTCAAATTTTCATCTTTTTGAAAACGTAAAGTTGAACTTTTAAGTGCATTTTTTCAAAATTTCTTTGTGCATTTTTTTTGGCAAATTTTTCTAAGTAAAAGTTTTTCTTAGTTAACAAAGAAAAATTTCTTAAAAGGTGTTTTTCCAAGTAAAAATGTTTTTCGAAGTGCACAAAATGTTTTAAGCAAACCTTTTCAAAGTGCACAAAGTGTTGTACAAGTACACAAAATGGTCTTTAAGCCAAATTTTCTTTCCAAGTGTGCAAAATCTATTGTGCAAAAGTTACAACTTGTTAATGGAAAATTTTGTTGCAAAAGTTGGCTAAGTAAAAATTTTTTTCCAAGTAAATAAGAAGGTTTTTGTAAAAATTTTTCAAAATAAAAATTTTGTGCAAAAATTGGCTTAACAGAAATTTTTCTAAGTACAAAGTTTGCACAAAAATTTGTTTTATGTGGATTTTGTGTTGCAAAGTTTTTTTGGTGAAAATTTTTCTAAGTAAAATTTGGGCTTGCAAACCTTTTCTAAAAATTGTCTAAATGCAAAATTTTTCTTTTGCAAATACATTACCTTGTTTTGAAAAATACTTAGTCAAAAGTTAACACTTAGACATTTTTTGAAAAATTGCATATCTTTGAAATTTTCAGGGGGAGAAGTTATATTTCAGGGGGAGCTTAATAGTTTTATAAAAAGTGATTTTTTTGCTTGTTAGACATGCACTTTAAATGCTTTTTTACTTAACTTTTTGAACTGTGTTGCCATAAATAAAAAAGGGGGAGATTGATGGTGATGGAAACACCAATGTCAAACCTATATTTTGATAATGGCAAAGGGTTCAGAAGTTAAGGTTTTATTGTGATCTAACAATGCTACTCGAGTGTGCAAGAAAAGTCCTAGGTACACTAGGCACGAATTCCTGGTTCTAAGAATTGGGCACTAAGTCCTGGCCACGGGCTGGGCACTAAAGTCCTGACATAGGGTTGGGCAATAAGTCCTGGTCGCGGACTGGGCACGAAGTCCTGATTTGAGAAATTGGGCAATAAGTCCTGGTCGAGGGCTGGGCACTGATGACCTGGTGGGTAAAGCTGAGCAATAAGTTCTGGTCACGGACTGGGCACGAAGACCTGATCTGGGGGATTAGGCAAAAGTCCAACCGGAGAAACCGGTTGGCAAAAAGGTACTCTCCTGAGAGGAGTAGGTGAGGACGCGTTCCTCGTAGGTGGGAACATTAGGCGTCGGTTCGACCTAGTGTTCCATTAGGGAAGCCCAAAGTCAGAACCAAGACAGCTCAGGCTATTAATCATGCTTAAATTCATATCAATTATAGGTTATTTATGTTTTGGAACTAACCCTGATTGCAGGAAAGAAGGGATGGAGGTTTCTGCTCCCAAGCGCCTCAATGAAGGCAGGTGCCTATTTGACCAGGCGCTTGTGTTGATACAGGCACCCCAGACAAAGGGTGGTTCCAAGCCACTTCGAAGCAAGACTCAAGACAGCAACAGAGGCGCCTGTGTTCATACAGGCGCCCCAGTTGAAGGGATAAGTGCTGGCCAAGTCTGCGGATTGAGTTTCACGTAGAATGGGCTACGTGTCAGGTGCCCCATTCAACACAGGGGCCCCAACGACTAGTATAAAAAGGGGTTCACCCCCTTGGCTTCAAACACAACTTCTTTCTACGGATTCTTTCAAGCGCTCTGCATCAAACGCTCCATGCTCCAGATTCAAGCGCCAATGATGACCCGTGGCTCCAACATTCTAACCTTCCGGTCGTCGGTATAATTTTCGTTTAAGTGTTGTATTTTAAATTCTATATTTGTACTCATGTTGTAAGAATTTTACGTAATATAGAATTGCCCATTATAAATGGTCAAGGACCGTGGGCCTTGGAGTAGGAGCCGACTGCGACTCCGAACCAAGTAAAAACAAACATGTTAGCATTGTTTTGCTTTTCCGCTGCGCAAACTACTCTATGTTTTTCCAAAACATTGTCGATCGATATTTGTTGAGGCAATCGACCCTTAAATGATTGGAATATCATGGTTTTGATGTGTGGGCGAATAAGTTCAAAGTCAGAGTGTTATGTTGTATTTGATGTGTGTGATTGAGTTTGCAGGACTTGGAGAATCACACTTGGTGGACCTATTCGAGGGACGAGAGCCGAGGGAGGAGAGCTCCAAGGACAAGCCGGGAAGTCGACTTCAAAGGGCACATGTGAAGGGTGGCATGGAGGCAAGCCAAGGGAAGGCTTGCGTGCGCATCCGAGGGACGATAGCCAGAGGAAGAGGACTTCAAGGGGCGAGTCAAGAGAGTAGACCTGAAGGCACACGCGTAGGAGAAGGTTCGGAGTAGCTGGAGCTGAGCTGGGAGGCAGGGCAGTTGACTGGCCCGGAGGCAGTCGACTGCCAAAACCCACAGAGAGTTCGCAGCTTTGGGGCAGTCGACTGGCCTTGGGGCAGTCGACTGGTAAACCCCAAAACTAGCCGTTGGCTAGCTGTTTGCTAGCCGTTGGCTAGCCATTGGCCGACATTTAATGTCGGGCCAGTCGACTGCCCTTGGGGTAGTCTACTGGTGCGAGACTGGATAGACTGCGAATCTGTCCTTTTCACCTATAAAAGGAGGCCTCGTTACACGTGTCTGTACAGTTCCGTACAGTAACGAAGTGCTGCCAAATTGTAGAGTGACTTTTTGCTTCCTCCATCACTTTTCTACATCTGTAAAGAGGAAGCTTTTGCTGTAAAGGTTTCTCCACCTCAAGGAGACTTTTCGATAGTGAAAAGTGGTGCTCGCAGCGTGGATCCTTGGATTAGTCACCCATCTGGATGGATACCAAGTAAAAGAATTTTTGTTAGCATTGTTATTGACTTTACATATTATTTCCGCTGCGCTAACATCTGTGTAGAGATCAAACGAACAAAAGAAAGTGTATTCACCCCCCCCCCCCTCTGTACGTCCACATCGATCCTTCAATTGGTATCAGAGCCGGTGCGTTTTGGAAGATCTAACAATCAACCAGAACATTTGTAATGGCGTTTCAAGAGGGATACTCCACCGCACGACCACCATTCTTCGACGGCAACGACTTCACGTACTAGAAAGGTAGAATGCAGTACTATCTTATGAATGACATAGAAACTTGGATAAGTGTTGCAGATGGCTTCGAGGCACCCGTCGATGAAAGAGGAGATCCTACCCCTATGAGAACATGGTCTAAAGAAGTGATGAAAAGGGCGTAGTCAAATGCCAAGGCCACCACTACATTGCAGTGCGGGCTCTCGAAGGAGCAACTGAACAAGGTGGGGCCATTCAAGAGCGCCAAAGAGCTATGGGACAAGTTGGTAGAACTGAACGAGGAGTCAAACGAGTCCAGAAGAGCCAAGAAGGACTTGTTGGTGGCCCAACTGCAATCCCTCTCCATGAAGGGCAACGAGACCGTCAGTCAGCTGCATGGAAGGGTAAAGGAAGTGATCAACGAGCTCCATGTAATTGGAGAGAAAATTGAAAACCGGGACATTGTCATGTATGTCTTACAAGCCTTCCCGAGAACCACCCTGTGGGCATCCATGGTTGATGCTTACAAGGTATCGAGGGACTTATCTTTAGTTAAATTAGACGATCTATTTTGTGAATTTGAACTGCACGAGCAAGCTAACATTTCGGCAAAAGAGAAAGGTATTGCTTTTGTTGCAGAAAAGGAGAAGAAGAAGGTGATCTACTCATCATCCTCGGACTCAGAGTAGTCAAGTGCCTCTATGGACAGTGACCAAGAGGCCTTTATGGTAAGGAAATTTCGTAAAGCATTTAAAAGTTTTTCTAACAAATCATATACTAGGAAAGGGGCCAAAGGTAAGGGTAAGGCCAAGGAGATAATCTGCTACAACTATCATCAAGAGGGATATATGAAGAATGAGTGTCCCCAGTTGAAGAAGAGGGAGGACAAGAAGGAAGAGAAGAAGAAGAATGGCAAGAAGAAGTCAAAGGGAAAGGAAAAGAGTGCCACGAACCTCAAAGCGACTTGGGACGATCCCTCATCCTCAGAGGAAGAAGAAGAGCAAGTCTCCCACTTCGCTCTTATGGCACAAGATGACTTAGATTCACCAGACGATGAACGAAGCTCAAGCAGTGAAGATGAGAGCTCCTCCACCTCATCATCATCAGAGTCAGAAGCTTCGGTAAGTGAGGTATACCACTTACCCTCTTCTACTTTAGTGAAAATTATTTCTAGCACGAACATGGATTTAGCTAAGGCTAAAAGTAGAATTAAGAATCATAAGGAAGAAATTGCCATGCTTAAAGTAGAAGCTATTAAACTTAAGGATTTGCATGCTAGCTCTACCTCTTCACATGTTTCACATATTGAAAATGAAAATAAGGAGTTAAGACAAAAAGTAGATAACCTCACAAAGGCCCTAAGGAAATTCCAAGTAGGATCTAGTAACCTAGACATGTTCATTAACAGTCAAAGGGTAGTATATAACAAGGCAGGATTGTGTTATAGGCCTAAAACTAAGGAAGTAGCATTCGTCTCACTTACCGGTAGAATTGGTGCATCTAGGAGACTAGGGGCTAGGGGAACCACAAAGAAGGCATGGGTACCTAAGAAATTTTTAAATGATGTTGCTGGATCAAAAATATGGGTACCAAAAGAGTGTGTTTTTCGTGTTTAGATAAAAGTGAAGGAGGCCCCAACTATGTGGATAGTAGATAGTGGATGCTCAAGACACATGACCGGAGATGTGAGCAAGTTCACCACTATTAGCTACCTAAGAGAAGGGACGGTCTCCTTTGGGAACAGTGGAAAGTTAAGGATCATTGGTAGGGGCACAATTGAGGTATCTCCCACTATTTCAATTCATAAGGTACTTTTAATTAAGGATATGAAGTTTAATTTATTAAGTGTGAGTCAACTATGTGATGCCGGTTTTAGAGTAGAATTTCATGCTAAGAAATTTGTAATAAGGCAAAGTGAATCAAACACTATTATGTTAGAAGGGTTTAGAGAGGCAAACTTGTACTATCTTGATCTATCTTATGCTACTAACAATGTTGTTAAGTGTCTCATGTCTAAAGAAGAAGAAGGGTGGTTATGGCACCGAAGACTTGGACACGTCAACATGAGGAGCATTGCAAGAGTGGCCAAGGAAGAATTGGTGAAGGGGATCCCAATAATCAAGTACGAAAAGAACAAGTTGTGTGATGCATGCCAAGAGGGTAAGCAATCCAAAGCGTCACACAAAGGTAAAACTTTAATTACCACTTCATTGCCTTTAGAACTTTTAAATATAGACTTGTTTGATTGCCATAGTACTCCATCACTTGTAGGAAGTAAGTATTGAAAATTATTTCTAGCACGAATATGGATTTAGCTAAGGCTAAAAGTAGAATTAAGGACCTTAAGGAAGAAATTGCCATGCTTAAAGTAGAAGCTATTAAACTTAAGGATTTGCATGCTAGCTCTACCTCTTCACATGTTTCACATATTGAAAATGAAAATAATGAGTTAAGGCAAGAAGTAGATAACCTCACAAAGACCCTAAGGAAATTCCAAGTAGGATCTAGTAACCTAGACATGATCATTAACAGTCAAAGGACGATATATAACAAGGCAGGATTGAGTTATAGGCCTAAAACTAAGGAAGTAGCATTTGTCTCACTTACCGGTAGAATTGGTGCATCTAGGAGACTAGGGGCTAGGGGAACCACAAAGAAGGCATGGGTACCTAAGAAATTTTTAAATGTTGCTTCTGGATAAAAAATATGAGTACCAAAAGAGTGTGTTTTTCGTGTTTAGGTAAAAGTGAAGGAGGCCCCAACTATGTGGATAGTAGATAGTGGATGCTCCAGACACATGTCCGGAGATGTGAGCAAGTTCACCACTATTAGCTACCTAAGAGAAGGGACAGTCTCCTTTGGGAACAGTGGAAAGTTAATGATCATTGGTAGGGGCACAATTGAGGTATCTCCCACTATTTCAATTCATAAGGTACTTTTAATTAAGGATATGAAGTTTAATTTATTAAGTGTGAGTCAACTATGTGATGCCGGTTTTAGAGTAGAATTTCATGCTAAGAAATGTGTAATAAGGCAAAGTGAATCAAACACTATCATATTAGAAGGGTTTAGAGAGACAAACTTGTACTATCTTGATTTATCTTATACTACTAACAATGTTGTTAAGTGTCACATGTCTAAAGAAGAAGAAGGGTGGTTATGGCAACGAAGACTTGGACACGTCAACATGAGGAGCATTGCAAGAGTGGCCAAGGAAGAATTGGTGAAGGGGCTCCCAATAATCAAGTACGAAAAGAACAAGTTGTGTGATGCATGCCAAGAGGGTAAGCAATCCAAAGCGTCACACAAAGGTAAAACTTTAATTACCACTTCATTGCCTTTAGAACTTTTATATATAGACTTGTTTGATTGCCATAGTACTCCATCACTTGTAGGAAGTAAGTATTGCCTAGTGATAGTAGATGACTTTTCTAGGTTTACTTGGGTCTATTTCTTGAAACATAAGGATGATACCCTAGATATCTTTATAGGATTTAGTAAAAGGGTTGAAAATGAAAAGAATATCAAAATAAACTGAATTAGGAGTGACCATGGTGGGGAGTTCCAAAACGCTAGTTTCACACAATTTTGTGTTGAAAATGGATACAAGCATGAGTTTTCATGCCCAAGGACTCCTCAACAAAACGGGGTAGTTGAGAGGAAGAACCGAGCCCTACAAGAAGTGGCTAGGACTATGCTTAATGCATATTCACATCCTAGCTACTTCTGGGCTGAAGCGGTAAACACCGCTTGCTATATCCAAAACCGGGTGTTGGTACATAGGTTTTTAGGAAAAACACCCTTTGAACTTTGGAATGGAAGGGTACCCCAAGTCCACTATTTTAGGGTCTTTGGATGTAAAGTCTACATCTTAAACACCAAAGACGACCTAAGAAAATTTGAGTCAAAAGCCGATGAAGGAATCTTAGTTGGGTATTCATTGACTAGTAGGGGTTATAGAGTGTACAACAAGAGGACAAAGGTGATTGAGGAGTCCTCAAATGTCAGATTTGATGAAACCAATAGTACCTACCCTAGAAAGGCCTCTATTAATAAGGACATAGAAGAAGTCCAACCCGTTGCCCAAAAAATCCAAGACCTACATTTGGAGGGCAATGATCAAGGGGGAGTAAGAAACACACTAGAGGATGAGGAAGAAGGAGTAAATGAACCTACAACCTCTAGACCCTTGAGACATCACCATGATCATCCTATTGACCAAATTGTGGGTGATGTCACTCAAGGAGTAAGGACTAGGTCCTACTTTAGGAATCAAACTAGTCAAATAGCTCTATTCTCCCAATTAGAACCCAAGACCATTGATGAAGCATTGGGAGATGTTGATTGGGTTTTGGCCATGCAAGAAGAGCTAAACCAATTTGAAAGGAGTGAAGTTTGGGAGTTAGTTCCTAGGCCCACTGATTATACCATTGTAACCACGAGATGGGTCTTTAGGAACAAATTAGATGACCAAGGTAAAATCACTTGGAACAAAGCTAGATTGGTAGCTAGGGGGTTTAACCAAGTTGAGGGATTAGATTATGATGAGACCTACACCCCCGTAGCTAGATTAGAATCAATTAGAATTCTACTAGTCTATGCCGCTCACATGGGTTTTTCACTCCACCAAATGGATGTGAAGTCGGCATTCCTTAATGGGATCATTAAGGAAGAGGTTTATGTAGAACAACCCCCCGGATTTGAGGATCCCAACTATCCGAGACACGTATTCAAATTAAGGAAAGCCTTGTATGGATTGAAACAAGCTCCCCGGGCATGGTATGAAAGGCTTTCTTCATTTTTGGTGTCTAAGGGGTTTAGGAGAGGAACAATTGACCCTACATTGTTCCTAAAATCTAAGGATAAGGACATATTTGTTGCCCAAGTCTATGTAGACGATATCATTTTTGGGTCAACAAATAATGACTTCCTACAAGAATTCATCAAGTGTATGGAAGATGAATTTGAGATGAGTCTTGTAGGAGAGTTAACCTTTTTCCTAGGCCTTCAAGTTAAGCAAACTAATGAAGGTACACATGTCTATCAAACCAAATATGCTAAGGAGATGCTAAAGAAATTTGGTTTAGAAAATGCTAAGGAAGCATCTACACCCATAGGCACTAATGTGAAAATGGATAGTGACTTTGAAGGCAAAATGGTAGACTCTAAACAATATAGGAGCATGATTGGTAGCCTCCTATACCTAACCGCTAGTAGACCCGAAAGAGTCCACTTGTGCCAAAGAGTTCCATTTGATTGTAGTCAAAAGGATGCTAAGGTATGTGAAAGGAACCCTAAATGTTGGACTTTGGTATCCTAGAACCCCAAATGTTGACCTAATTGGATACACCGACTCGGACTATGCGGGGTGTAAGTTAGATAGGAAGAGTACAAGTGGAGGGTGTCAATTCCTTGGGTCTTCTTTAGTTAGTTGGAGTAGTAGGAAACAACCATGCGTTGCCCTATCAACAACGGAGGCAGAATATGTGACAATGGGTGGATGTGTTTCCCAACTCCTTTGGATTATGCACACCTTAGAGGACTATGAGCTACATTACACCAATGTCAAAGTCTTGTGTGATAAT
This sequence comes from Boesenbergia rotunda, assembly GCA_024364735.1. NCBI lineage: Eukaryota > Viridiplantae > Streptophyta > Magnoliopsida > Zingiberales > Zingiberaceae > Boesenbergia > Boesenbergia rotunda. The sequence goes on along the minus strand of JAGFNQ010003084.1, from coordinate 21,201 downwards.
GTAAGCACAATCAATTTAACTAAAAATCCGGTTCACCATTCTAGAACAAAACACATTGAGGTGAAACATCACTTCATTAGAGACCATGTGGCAAGGGGAGACATAGAACTACACTATGTTGAATCAAAGTCGAATCTAGCCGACATCTTTACCAAGCCTCTTCCCGAATCGGAGTTTTCATCCTTAAGAAGAGGCCTTGGAATGTGTTTTGTAGAAGTATAGAATGAACTTGGAGAC
>JAGFNQ010003084.1:0-20067 GCA_024364735.1 Boesenbergia rotunda | reverse complement strand
TTTTCTGCTGCACCAACTTACTAGACTATTTCCTAACAGTTGGCAGCTTCCACTTGTGCTCTTTCTATCTAATTTACAACCAGCATAGTCAGAATCCGAGTATCCTGACAAATTGAAGGTTGAGGTTCTAGGATACCAAATCCCTACATTTAGGGTGCCCTTTACATATCTTAGTATTCTTTTTAGGGCTGCTAAGTGCGTTTCCTTAGCACAGGTTTGGTATCTAGCACACATCCCTACAGCAAAAAGAATGTCAGGTCTGCTGGCTGTAAGGTACAGTAGACTACCTATCATACTTCTATATAGTTTGAGGTCTACTGGCTTACCATCAGGGTCACTATCTATTTTTACATTAGTGGCCATGGGGGTACTTATGCTTTTAGAGTTATCCATTTTAAATTTCTTTATTAACTCTTTAGCATATTTGGATTGATGGACGTAGTTTCCATCTCTAGTTTGTTTGATTTGTAGTCCTAGGAAAAAGGTAAGCTCACCAACTAAGCTCATTTCAAATTCATTTTCCATTATCTTGACAAACTCTTTTAGGAAGTTTGTGTTGGTGGATCCAAAGATTATGTCATCTACATAAATTTGGACAATAAATATATCTTTTCCTAAGATTTTAATAAATAATGTTGAGTCAATTTGTCCTTGTTTAAATTCTTTAGAAGTTAAGTAAGTTGATAAACGTTCATACCAAGCCCTAGGTGCTTGTTTTAACCCATATAGTGCTTTAGTTAATTTGTAAACGTGGTCAGGTTTTTCTAAGTCCTCAAAGCCAGGGGGTTGTCCTACATAAACTTCTTCTTTAATGAATCCATTTAGGAAAGCTGACTTTACATCTATTTGGTATAGCTTAAATCCTTTATGGGATGCAAAGGCTAACAACATTCTAATGGACTCGAGTCTAGCTACTGAGGCATATGTTTCATCGTAATCTAATCCCTCTACTTGGCTGAATCCCTTAGCTACTAAGCGGGCTTTATTTCTAACTATTTCTCCTTGATCATTTAGCTTATTCCTAAAGACCCATTTAGTGTCAATGATGGATTTGCCTTCAGGTTTAGACACTAGTTCCCAGACTTGGTTCCTCTCAAATTGGGCTAATTCTTCTTGTATAGCTATGATCCAATCAGGGTCAGGTAGGGCTTCATCTATAGTTTTGAGTTCTATTTTTGATATCATCGCTATTTGACTGAGATTCCTATAGGAGGATCTAGTCCTGACTCCTAGAGTTGGATCACCCACAATTTGATCGGTTGGGTGACTGAGTCTGGGTTTCTTGGTTCTTCTAGAACTTGGTTCAGCCTCAAGTCCGGCTGGTCGGTTTGGTTCACTATTTGATTCGACTCTTTGGGCTGGTTCATTTGTTGGTTCGATAATTGGTTCAGTTGACTCATTAATTGGTTCAATAGTTAGTTCGTTTAAGGGTTCAATAATCTGTTCATTATTTTCTTGATCAGAATTTGATGAAGTTAGGTCTGGATTTTCAGATGTTGAGTTGATTTCTTCATCAAATATTAAGTTTGTTGTTTCTTCAATTTTCTTAGTTTGTTTGTTGTAAACTCTATAGGCTCTACTTGTGGTTGAGTATCCTAGGAAGATACCTGGGGTTGATTTGGACTGAAATTTCCCTAAGTAGTCTTTGGTGTTTAGGATATGGACTTTGCATCCAAAGACCCTTAGGTAGTGTAGATTTGGAAGTCTATGGTAGTAGAGTTCATAGGGTATTTTGTTGTGTCGCTTGTTAATCAGAACCCTATTTTGGATGTAACAAGCCGTACTAATCGCTTCTGCCCAGTATTGGTTTGCTAAGTTAAATTCGTTGAGCATAGCCCTAGCGTCTTCCTGTAATGTTCTATTTCTTCTTTCGACTATCCCATTTTGTTGGGGGGTTCTAGGACATGAAAATTCATGTAAATACCCATTGACCTTACAGAATTCCTCGAATCGTTGATTTTCAAATTCTCCCCTGTGGTCACTCCTAAGTCTTTTAATTTTAGTATCGTTTTGATTTTCAATTAATTTACAGAATTCATTAAATAGGTTTATGATTTCATCTTTGGTTTTTAGAAACCTAACCCAGGTGAACCTAGAGTAATCATCAACTATTACTAAGCAGTATTAGTTCCCGCTTAGTGACTTGGCTCCATGTGAATCAAATAGGTCAAGGTACAGGAGCTCAAGTGTGGTTTGAGTTAGGTCAGATTGGATTAGTTTGTGATTAGATTTGGTTTGTTTACCTTGATTACATGATTCACATATTAGGTTTTCATTGTTTTTAATTCTGGGGATACCTTTGATTAAGCCAAGTTGGGTGACTTTTGAGATAGTTCTCAGATTAGTATGACCTAATCTCCTATGCCAAAGGTTTGATTATTCTAACTGAGTTAACATGCATTTGGGTACAAGGGGAAGGTTTATAGTATAAACATTATTTTTCCTAGTGCCCTTAAGCATGATTTCTGAGTCTTGTACGTTTCTAATCAGGGAGTTAGAATTGTTGAACGTGACTATATAACCAGAATCACATAACTGACTTATACTAAGCAAGTTAAAATTGAAGTTTTCAACCAAAAGAACTTTCTTAATAACAAAGTCAGATTTAAGTTCAATATTACCTGACCCAATTACCTTTACGGTAGCATTGTTGCCAAATGCCACTGAGCCTAGGTTTTTGAACTTGAGTTTGGTGAATTTCAATTTATCTCCAGTCATGTGTCTGGAGCAACCGCTATCCAACATCCATTGGTCCAAATCTTTATGTTCCTACATATAAAGAGTTTTGTTTATTTGGATCTAATTAGAGTCAGGAATAGCTTAAATTGATTTTCACTGACTAATCTGTCTCACCCAATTCTAGGGTTTTCAATCACGTTAACCTTATAGGTTTTGTGAGACAGGTTTTGATAAAAGAATTTTTGAAAAACATGATTTATTTTGAAAATCTTAATTAATTTTGAAAACTATTGGATTAATTTATTTTTTAAAAAAAAAAATTAAGTCTACACGTAACTGAAAATTTGTGTTAGATTTGAATTTTACAAAGACTAATCTGAATTTGAATTTCAGAGATTGGCTTCCAGGTCTTGGCGAGACACTAGGCCTTCTTTGGCCGTAGCCTTATTGGATCATCAACCCTTTCCTTGACAAAGCCTTTCAATGAAATTTCATTTTCAAAATTAACCTTTGAAAAATTCTGGTCTAACTAGTTTGGGTTTTGGATCGGTAACTTCGGCTAGTTTCACCAGTCTAAAGAGACCAAGTGTACTTGATCTTATTAGAGTTGGTTTCCCTAACGTACTATCATCTCACCTCCACCCAATACTATGTTGTCAAGTTTCAGTTAAGTTTGTTCAGTCCTTATACTAACCATTTCTATGTCTAAGCATGGTAAATTGCAGAAATTTAAATAAACAATCAGACAGGCAAATTTCAATCAAGAATTAAAATCTATCTAACAATAAATATTGTTTTCAATTTAGCTCCCCCTGGACTATAGCCACGATAATGCTTTGGCAAGATGTGAATCTTGTCCTTGGGGATCCAATATTGTTTTGCTCCAGTTTGTTGGTTCAGGCATAGTTTTTGTACCCATGCCTAAATTTTTGGTCTGGACTGGTTCAGTACAGCAAAGTAAGATCTTTGTCGGGATTTGGTTCTATAGCCAAGTCCGGATCGATTTATAACGGACTTCTGTTTTCCAAGAATCATGTCAAGATTTTTGGAACCAGAAGTAAATCGTTCTAAGGCAGCTCTAAGATCCTTAACCTGAGTTTTCAGGGAGGAGTTCTCTTTTTCAAGTTTTTCAACTTGAGTAGGAGTTCCTTCTTGAACTTTCTCGGTTAAGGATTTAGAGTCAGCTCCCTCTTTCAGGAGTTTTACTTCCTGTCGGAGGGATTCGCTCGGAGTTTGGCTTTCGCCAAATCTCGAGAAAGATAAGAAATAAGATCATTTAATTGACTTCTATTGAAACCACTTACCTTGATTTCGCCGTCTTCTGAAAAGGTTAGTCTGCCGTCGTCCTCTTCTGATTCTGACTCGGTCTCGACTTCTTCTGAGGCGGTCAGGGCTAGTAGGTTTGATTGGGGCGCTTCTTCTTCTTCTTCTGAGGAAGATTCGTCCCAGGTTGCTTGGAGTGCTTTCTTTTTTCTTGTCTTCTTGGTCTCCTTCAGGTTTGGACACTCTGTCTTGTAGTGGCCCTTCTTCTTGCACTCGTAGCAAGTCACGTTGGGCTTGTTTTTGTCGTTTGTGGGTTCAGCTGGTTCGTCCTTTCTTCGGTTAGCCTTCCTTCTATTGGTTTGGTTCTTCAATTCTTTATAGTAGCTTCGGGCCAGTCGGACCAGCTTAGGTCGATCTCCTTCTTCGTCTTCTGAGTCTGAGTCTGAGTTAGACTCGGGTTCAGGTTGTGGCTTTTTCTTTGTTGTCCTTCCAGTTTTTCCTGCAACAAAGGCAATACCTTTCTCGGCCATATTGCAGTTAGTCTGTTCATGAAGTTCTAATTCGAAAAATAATTCGTCTAGTTTAATTTTTGAAAGATCCCTTGAGACCTTGTATGCATCTACCATAGATGCCCACAAGGTGTTTCTAGGAAAAACATTTAAAGCATACCTTATTAGGTCACGGTTTTCGACCTTGTGACCTATAGCGTGAAGACCGTTCATCAATTCTTGGATTCGTGCATGAAGCTAGGCTGCTGTTTCGTTGTCGGCCATCTTGATGGTATACAATTTGTTCAGGAGCAGATCTCTCTTACTGATCCGAGTGTCTGATGTTCCTTCGTGCAGCTCGATCAATTTTCCCCACAGCTCCTTAGCACTGTTGAAGGGGCCCACCCGATTCAGCTCCTTTTTGGTTAAGCCGCATTGGAGGGTCTGAGTTGCCTTTGCATCTGCTTCGATTCTTCATTTCAGAGCGGTGTCCCACTCTATGTAGCTTTGAGGAACTCCTTCAGCATTTTTGGGGATCTCCAGTCCGGACTGGATGATAATCCACATGTCCACCTGAGTTTTCAGGTGGACCTCCATTCGACTTTCCAGTAGGAAAAGTCTTCTCCACTGAAAAGTGGAGGTCTGGCGGTGCTGAATCCTTCTTGCATGGCCATTTAATCTGAAAAAATAACTAAAAATTTTTTCCAAGACTTGGTCTTGGATTAGTAGTGCGGGATAAGGAAAATATTGAGGGGTGTTGCACCAACCTCGATTAACGGAAAAAATTCGAACGAAAAGTATATTAGCAGAAATTCGAACGAGAGAAAGAAATAAAATTAAAAATCTGAAAAAAAATTTCAAACTGGTGGTTGCACCAAATTTGAACTTCCCCGCTCTGATACCACTTGTTGGATCGAGAGAACCGATAGAGGGGGGGTGAATATCGAAAATCGTTCGGATTTAAAATAGAGAAATTGCACAGCGGAAGATTAAAACAAAACACGCAAACAAAGAGATTTTTACTTGGTTCAGAGCCTAGGTCGACTCCTACTCCAAGGCCCACGGTCGTTGACCGTTTACTTTGGGCAATTCTATATGAGGCGCAAAAACAGTTTACACAAATGGATTACAATAGTAGTGTAATAAGCACAGAATTAAAATATCGCTTTCTGTTACCGACGTCCGAGGTAGATCGACTTTTCGGAGCGGAGGGACGTCGTAGGCTCGAGTTGGGAAGTTTCCGGAGCGAGGCGCGAGAGCAGAAGAGCGTAGAAGCGTTGAATCAAGTGTTGTGTTGAGCCTTGGGGTCGAGGGCCCTTTATATAGCCCTGGGGGCGCCCGGAATGTCGGGGGCGCCCCCCCACGTGTCGGTTGATCCGGCTTTTTCTCGGTCAGCGTCTGATCTCTTCGAATTCGGGATCAGCTTTGACCGGGGCGCCCGGAGCGCTCGGGGCGCCCGTATTGACCGGGTCAAGACCTCATCTGTTGGCTTCGAGGGGAGCTGCTTCGGTAGTTGGCGCAGGGGCGCCCGCAGCATGCGGGGCGCCCGGGAGCAGCGGGGGCGCCCGGGAGCACGAGGCGCCCTGGCTATGAGCTGCAGAAGCAGTTCCCTTGCTTTGACTATTTTGGGTTCACCTTGGGGGCGCCCTGAACATCCGGGGCACCCCCGATAGTCTGTTGTCGAAGCAGAGTTTGCTCCTGCTAGTTGGTCTTCACCTTGGGGGCGCCCAGAACATCCGGGGCGCCCTGCTCAGCTTCTGCCTCACTCCTTTGAGGCTTTCTGAGCTGCAGACACTCAGTCCTTCGGTCCTGCATCCAGGGTTAGTCCAAAAAGCAGTAACATATTAATTTTTATACAGCCTTAGCTGTCTTGGTTTTGACTTTGGGTCTCCAAAATGGAGCCCTAGGTCGAACCGACGCCTACTGTTCCCTCGACGGGGAACGCGTCCTCACCTACTCCTCTCGGGAGAATTTACCTGATGCCAACCGTTCCTCTGGTTGGACTTTTGCCTGACAGTCCTTTGCCAGGTCTTGGACACCGAGCTGTCCTTCGCCCAGTGCCTAGCATTCCTTCGCTAGGGTTTCAGTCCCAAGCTGTCCTTCGCCTGGCGCCTAGCAGTCCTTCACTAGGGCTTTTTACCCTGGCATTCCTTCGCCAGTGCCTAGCATTCCTTCGCTAGGGTTTTTTACCCTGCACACTAGAGTGACATGTTAGATAACAAGTAAGACTTAACTTTTGAACCCTGTTGCCATTATCAAAACACAGGTTTGACTTGGGTGCTTTCTGCACCAACAGAGTTGACTACTTATCATCTTCGAGATCAGGCAGTCACTTGGTGGAACATGTAGAAGACTATTATTGGTGGACAACCAGTTACCTGAGTTTTTTTTAGGGAGGCTTTTAAGGGGAAGTATTATTCTGCCGCGTTTCATATGGCCCGACGTCAGGAGTTTGTTGGTCTTCAACAGGAAGATCGCACAGTTTTGGAGGATGAGGCATAATTCAATCGCCTAGCGAAGTTTTGCCCTCAATTAGTGGCTAATGACAATGAGCAGACGACACAGTTCACACAGGGTCTCGCTGGATATATTCAGTTATGGATGTTTGGATGGGCTTCGACTTCTTATCGAGAGAGGCTTTGGACCAGGCTCTACATATAGAGATGACCCCCGTATCATTTGTTTGGTAATAAGAAGAAAGGAAAGCAGCCAGCTTAGGATTCAGTAGTGACTCAGAAACAGCAGATCATCGGACAAAAGCGCAGTAGCAGGAGTCAAAGTAGGAGATTTTGGGGCCTCAACCTCAACCCTAGAAGTCTGGACGATTTTCAGCAGGATCGTTATAGGATTCACAGCAGATCGGGAAGTCTATTACCGGTGGGGCTCACTATTTTCAGTGTGGATCTAGGGATCATAGTAGATCAAATTATCCTCTAGAACACCCCATATGCAATTATTATAAGCTTCCGATTCATGAGAGTCGAGGGTATCCCTTGAAGGCTTAGCATAAATCTGTCGCAGTTACTCCCCAGGGAGGGCAGTCAGGATAGCAGAGGCCACAGAGAGGCGGCTGTCAGACTCAGGCGTCGTCCCAACAGCAGCAGACAGGACATCATTATGCAGTACCTTCACCCGTTTAGATTTACTGTATGCTTGGGAATGAGTACGCCTCCACACCAGCGATGTCTCGGTATTCTATGATGAGGTCGTACTATCAGCAACCATACCCAGATACCAGCATGCAGTTTATCAGCCTCAGTAGTCAGCTGGAGCTTCAGTTTATCAGCCTCAACAGTTGGTTGGGTCTTCTGTATATCAGCCCCAGCAGACTGTCGGACCTTCAGCATCTCAGCCTCAGTAGATTTTGGCATTGCCACCTCTAGCTCCAGAGACAGGATGAGTATATGCAGTCACCAGAGAAGAGGTATAATGGGTCGAAGGATCGATCTACCGTGGTATGATTTTAGTTTATGCATTTCCTGCTGAATTGCTTGTTGATACCGGTAGTTCCAGTTCATTCATATCACGGTTGTTTATGGGAAAGATTAGTAGGTTGCATACCTTTAGATCACAATGTCTGTCAGTGTCTTTGCCATCCGGGAGGTATTGGATATCATGTAGGAGGTCAAGGGATGTCCATTGGATTTTGGCAACATTACTCTCACCGTGAATTTATCGGTTCTCGAGATGGTAGAGTTTGTCATTATTCTGAGCATGGATTCGTTGGCGGACTATCATGCCACAGTCGATTGCCAAGAAAGGGTGGTCACATTTCGACCTCTGAACCAACCCTCATGGGAATTTATTGGCATAAGAGATGATGGGATTTCGATTATCTCTGCGCTTCAGACCCAGAAGCTTATGTCACACGGGTGTCAGGGTTTTCTATTGTCACTGATCAATACTGATGGAAGCAGTAGCCCTCAGCTCTCGGATATTCCAGTGGTCCGAGAATTTTTGGATGTATTTCCAGAGGAGCTTTCTGGTTTGCCTCCTAGAAGGCAAGTGGAGTTCACTATCGAGCTGATTCCGGGGACTGCGCTACATCAAAAGCACCATACTAAATGGCACCGAAGGAGTTGGATGAGTTGAAAGTCCAATTGCAGGAATTATTGGACAAAGGGTTTATCTATCCTAGTGTTTCACCATGGGGATCTCTAGTGTTATTTGTGAAGAAGAAGGATGGTTCTTTGAGATTGTGTATTGACTACAGGCAGCCGAATGCAGTGACCATCAAGAACAAGTATCCCCTACCGCGAATTGAGGATTTATTTGATCAGTTGAAGGATACATCAGTGTATTCCAAGATTGATCTACGCTCTGGATATCATCAATTGAGGGTCAGAGACTCAGATATTCAGAAGACAGCATTCTGCACCCGATATGGACACTATGAGTTTTTGGTGATGTCATTTGGTCTTACCAATGCTCCAACAGTATTTATGGATCTGATGAATCAAATATTCTTGGAGTATCTAGATCAATTTGTCATAGTCTTTATCGACGATATCTTGGTTTACTTCGGTTCTAAGGAGGAACATACGCGCCATCTTCGCATCGTCCTGGAGACACTCCGACGGGAGCAGTTGTGTGCGATGTTTAGCAAATGTGCCTTCTGGTTGTCTTCTGTGGGTTTTCTCGGGCACGTTGTTTCTAGTAGAGGTATCTTCGTAGATCCCTAGAAGATCGAGGCTGTCACTAGTTGGGAGCAGCTGAAGTTAGTTCAGAAGGTGCGCAGTTTTCTCGAATTGGCTGATAATTATCGATGGTTCGTTGAGGGGTTTTCCAGAATTGCTACACCGTTGACACATCTGACCAGAAAAAACGTGAAATTTGTATGGGCAGAGGCTTGTGAGACCAGTTTTCAAGAGTTCAACCGGCGATTGGTGTTTGCGCATGTTTTGGTGTTACCTTCCGGAGAAGATGGTTTCGTACTATATACTGACGCATCACATCAGGGTTTGCCCGCAGTTTTATGCAGCATGGACGAGTAGTCTCTTATGCTTCTCGTCAGTTGAAGGAGCATGAGAAGAACTATCCAATCTATGACTTAGAGCTTGCAGCCATTATTTTTGCCCTAAAGTTATGAAGACACCATCTGTACGATGTCATGTTTGAGATTTTCACGGATCACAAGAGCCTTAAGTATCTATTCACTCAGAAAGATCTGAATCTTCATCAGAGGAGATGGATAGAGTTCCTAAAGGATTATGACTGCACGATTAGCTACCATCCAGGGAAAGGTAATGTGGTTGTGATGCACTGAGCAGAAAATCTCGGAGTGTTTTAGCTTGTCATCGGGTTATGGTCACAAACCTAGTTCAGAACTTCTCAGAGTTGGGACTAGAGGAGCAGGGCCAGACAAAGAAAGGGTTATTGGTGACTATGATTGCTTAGTTTGTTGGGGTTGCAAGGTTGCAAACATAGTCCCATATCGAAAACACATGGGAAAGATCATAGGCTTATAAGGAAAAAAGATATCTCCATTGGCATGAGGCCTTTTGGGAGAGCCCAAGAGCAAAACCATGAGGTCTTAGGCCCAAAGTGGACAATAACATACCATGGTGGAGATATCTAAATTTCTTTCGGTCCTAACAATTGGTATCAGAGCCAGGTCTCTCTTCACCGGACTAACCGCTGGAAGAAGCACGAGCTAGAGCCATAATCCAGAGCTAACCATGTGGGTTAAGCCATGAATAAAGGATGTGTGAGCTCCCGTGTCTTGATCAAGAGGACCAGACACCAGGCAGAGAAGTCCTAGTTGCGGCTAGGCGATGAAGTCCTAGTAGGTCGGGTGGACCGAGGGGCAGAAAGTCCTGGTGGGTTGAAGATCAGACATCAAATGGAAAGGGTTTCCGCTTGAGGGAGGGCTTATGGTCCTTTGTTTGAGGGGGGGGGATTGTTGGAGTTGCAAAGTTGCAAACATAGTCCCACATCGAAAACACATAGGAAAGATCATAGGCTTATAAGGAAAAAAGATATCTCCATTGACATGAGGCTTTTTGGGAGAGTCCAAGAGTAAAACCATGAGGGCATGACCCAAAGTGGACAAAATCATACCATTGTGGAGATATCTAAATTTGTTTCGTTCCTAACACAGTCTTCAATCAGGATGAGGATCAGAGAGGCTCAGGCCAGTGATCAACATCTGCAGTTCCTAGGCAGCCGGATAGCCTCAGAGCAGCAGACTGACTTTACACGAGATGACGAGTGTATTCTATATTTTCGAGGGAGATTGTGGGTACCTAAGTCACATCCAGTCTTGGAGGAGTTGCTTCAGGAGGCGCATCGATCTCGACTTGTGATGCATCTTGGCGGAACTCATATGTCCCGAGATTTGAGACGTTCCTACTGGTGGAACGGAATAAAGAAAGACATCGCGAACTTTGTAGCAAGATGTCTAGTGTATCAGCAGGTGAAGGCCGAGAATCAGAGACCTACTGTATTACTCCAGAAGATTCCTATTCCCGAGTGGAAATAGGAGCAAATCACTATGGATTTTGTTCTGGGGTTATCGAGGACTCGGAGAGGACACAACACGATTTGAGTGATCGTTGATAGATTAACCAAATCTGCTTATTTCTTAGAGATTCGAAGGATAGATTCACTGGACAAGCTGACAGAGCTATACTACCGCGAGATTATCAGATTGTATAGCATCCCTCTAAGTATTATATCAGATAGAGACCCGTGTTTCACTTCGTAATTTTGGCAGAGTTTGCAGCAGGCCATGGGTACAGAGCTCTGGTTCAGTGCAACCTTTCATCCGCAGATGGATAGACAATCAGAGCGTACCATTTAGACGCTAGAGGATTTGTTGAGATCCTACATTATGGACTTTAGAGGTAGCTTGGAGGATCACCTACACTTGGTTGAGTTCGCCTACAATAATAGCTATCATTCGGCTATCTAAATGGCACCATTTGAGGCATTGTATGGTAGGGCTTGCAGGACACCCACCTATTAGGATCGTTCCATACGCTAGAGGGGGGTGAATAAAGTTTCTTCGATTCTTTTCACCTATGTTTATAGTTACGCAGCGGAAATACAAACAAAATAAAACTAACAACAAAGAACAAACGCTAACAAACTGTATTTACTTGGTATCCATCCCGGCCGGGTGACTAATCCAAGAATCCTTCGGTGGATCACTCCCCGGATAACCTCCGGCTAGCCCCCGTCGCTCCTTGTGGGTGGAGAAACCTCGCCACAGCACCTTGACACGATCTGGACTCAAGAGACTACTAACACGCTTTACCCAAGCGAGTTTCGTCAAGAAACTCAACCCTCACGAAGTTCTCTTTAAATAGGACTCGGGCTGATTTCTTCGCCACCAGTCGACTGGTAAATTACCAGTCGACTGGTCCAGCTGGAATTCGACCGTTGCAACTCCCAACGTTCGAATTCCAGCCAACTCAGCCACCTACCAGTCGACTGCCCCCAATGCAGTCGACTGGCCCCAGGCCAGAACCCTTCTGTGAGTTTTATCAGTCGACTGCCCCAAGGGCAGTCGACTGCCCTACTCAATTACCTAGGGTTTCCCTTCTCGAGTACATTCCACTCCGCACTCAAACCCTAGGACTTTCCCGAGTACAATCCCACAGCACTCGTACCCTCACGACTCGACTGACTCCTCCATAGCAGCCTCGACTGTTGCCTTCGCGCCCTCTTCATCTTCGGCCCTCGTCCCTCGGATGCGCACGCAAGCCTCCATCTTGCCTCCATGCCACCCTTCACGTACACCTCGAAGTCCGTGCTCATCAGCTCATCGTCCCTCCTCTCCAAGGTCCCTCGGGTGCACACAAGCCTCCAGCTTGTCTCCATGCCACCCTTCACCCTACCGAGGTCGTCCAGCCAAGTCCATATGTGTATCTTGTACAACCTGCACACTCAACATACACATATAAGATAACAAGGGTAAACCTAACTTAAACCCTTTGCCCAAACATCAAAACTCATGATCACTCCGGATCACAGATTGCCTCAACAATCTCCCCCTTTTTGATGTTTGACAATACTTTTAAGTTAGGGAAACAAGATAGTAGTCAAATAGCAAAATAATGTATATGCAATGCAAAAAATGGATTCTATCCCAAGGCATCCCACACCTAACCATCCAAGTTAGGATTTTCCACACCTAACCCTCCAAGTTAGGATTTTTCACCAAAACATGCTTTTTAAAGCTTCTCCAAAGCTCCCCTTATATTGGACTTACAAAGGCTTTTTAAGAACATTTCCAAGGTTCCCCTTACGCCAAGAACGGAGCAACCATGCTCCCCCTTAATCTTAGCTCCCCCTAAATCTAGGGTTTCTAGCAAAGGTGTGTTTGGTTTCCCAACTTAAACCTAATACTTCTCCTCCTTTGCCTAACATCAAAAAGAACCCAACAATATCCCAATTATTGGTTCTTTTAATCCCTAATGGCCATAAACAATGTGTACTAGGCCCTCATAGACTTGTTTTTCATCATTTGGACCCCAAACCACCTGCTGATACAAAAATCAGCCCTGACCAGTCGACTGCCAAAATAGCAGTCGACTGATACTCTGAAAGTCTAAAATTTCAGCATTTCTGACGAAATTCAGAAATGCGCCAAAAATTTCATAAATCTTCAAAAATTCCCAAATTTTGTGGAGAGGTTTGTGGTACCCATATCTACTTGAGAAAAATACATTCCAAAATATATCTATCACCATTTCCATGTTTGACACAAAATCCAAAACTAGCCAAAAACTTCAATCACACCTTGACCTAAAGTCCTAGTTTTGGTTTCCTCTTGATGTCTTTGCCCATGCCACCCCACAATGCATCGTTAGCATTGATTTACATGGCAATTACACATCAAAAACTAATTTTCATGCAATATGACCTCAATGTCATATTTCCATGCATGAAACTCAAAAATACCGTGCCAAAGCTCAAGAATTGAGACTCAAGTCCGTCTCCAATTCTTTTGGCACACTCCATGGTCCATCTAGACCTATAGGAGCACCCCCTCCCAAGGTCCATTCACCATATATCCCAAAGGCTCCTAGAGCTCCCCCTTGAGCTCTTTGCCCTAGCCACCTCCCTAGGTGACTCAACCATCACTAGGCCACATCGGTGTTCCACCGGCGACTCTTGGCCTACAAACTTGACACTCTTAACCTTAGACACCTCGTCTTTGGTTAAGTCCTTCTTTTTCCCTTTAAATGACATTCCCTTGTCATTTTTGGACTCCCCCTTCTTGCCATAATCATATGCTACCCTAGCATATTTCTTTCCCTTGGCATGGGAGTTCTTAGACCGGTATCCTAACCCCGATCTATCATTGGTGCGGTTTAAACCACCCAACACCATATCTAAACCCTTTGACCCAATAGTGAATCTCTCTAGGGTTTTCTCTAACCTATCAAGCTTTTCCCTTAAAGCTTGATTTTCCCTTTCTAGGTTCCTAAACCTAGAATCCATATGCTCACTTTGAATATTCCTAGATCTACCCATTTTCTTAGGCATATTCTTCCCTTTGTTGGGTTTAGTACCATGATTCTTAGGTCTAGAGGTCTTGGGTTGATCATGATGCATGCTTCTATTCCTATCATTATATCTAAATCCAAAGTTATGTACCATTAGACATTTTTCATTAAAACTAGCATGCATGGATGGATAATTAGCATGTTTTTTAAAATGCAAGGAAGAACTTGAAATTGAATTGCATTTTACCCTAGGGTTAGGAATTACCTCCCTTACCCTTGTAGTCCCTCCTTGTTGTGGGCTTCTTCTCTTGCTCTCCTCCTTCTCCCATCTTCTTAGATGCTCCATTTTCTTGAACTCTTTACTCCTTGGGCACTTGGTGTGGTAGTGCCCCAATTCTCCACATGTGAAACATCTAATCTTCTTTTTCTTTTCTTGGGCTCCTTCAATCCTACAACCCACGTTAGATTTAAAGGAAATTGAAATGGGTTCAGATTTTACCTCCTTCTTACAATTTGGGCACTTGTCCTTGTAGTGCCCCTTTTCGTTGCAACCAAAGCATGTGATGTGTTCTTTTCTCTTGACTTTGGTGGAGGTGGAGGCTAGGTTGACTTCTTCAACCTTGGATGATGTAGATGCTTCCTCTTGATCCGGCATGGTTGAAGGTCTCTCCTCCCCCTCAATCCTTGAGGTGGAGACCTCTTCCTCTTCTTCTCTTGAGGAGGTTGATGATCTTTCGCTTAATTCCTCACTTGATGGCATAGACAATTCTTCATTTTGGTCCTCTTGGACCCTTGAACTTATTTCATCATGCTCTTCAACTAATTTAACTTGTGTAGAGTTCTTGTGAACTTCTTCCAATTTCTTCCATAAGTCATGTGCGCTTTTGTAATCTCCTACACAACTTATCACATTAGTAGGCAAGATATTAACCAAAATATTTATTACCTTCGTGTTGGCCCTAGCTTGTTCTTGTTGTTCACTTGTCCAATATCTAGGGGAAGCTTCTTGCCATGCTTGTCCTTGGGGATTTCGAATGGGTCTTCAATGATCATTCTACACTCCCAATTCATTCCTAGCCAATTTTTCATCCTTGTCTTCCAATGATCAAAATCTTCATGCTCGTATGATGGTGGTGAGTTTATATCTTCCCCAAGTTTGTCTTCCATCGTTCTTCTTCCTCTAGCGTGTACTCTCTCGGTGGTTAGTCCGATCAAGAGCAGTCCTTGCTCTGATACCAATTGTTAGGATCGTTCCGTACGCTAGAGGGGGGTGAATAGCGTTTCTTCGATTTTTTTCACCTACGTTGTTAGTTACGAAGCGGAAATACAAACAAAATAAAACTAACAACAAAGAACAAACGCTAACAAACCGTATTTACTTGGTATCCACCCCGGGCGGGTGACTAATCCAAGAATCCTTCGGTGGATCACTCCCCGGATAACCTCCGGCTAGCCCGCGTCGCTCCTTGTGGGTGGAGAAACCTCGCCACAGCACCTTGACACGATCTGGACTCAAGAGACTACTAACACGCTTTACCCAAGCAAGTTTCGTCAAGAAACTCAACCCTCACGAAGTTCTCTTTAAATAGGACTCGGCTGATTACTTCGCCACCAGTCGACTGGTAAATTACCAGTCGACTGGTCTAGCTGGAATTCGACCATTGCAACTCCCAACGTTCGAATTCCAGCTAACTCAGCCACCTACCAGTCGACTGCCCCTAGGGCAGTCGACTGGCCCCAGGCCAGAACCCTTCTGTGAGGTTATCAGTCGACTGCCCCAAGGGCAGTCGACTGCCCTACTCACTTACCTAGGGTTTCCCTTCTCGAGTACATTCCACTCCGCACTCAAACCCTAGGACTTTCCCTAGTACAATCCCACAGCATTCGTACCCTCATGACTCGACTAACTCCTCCACAGCAGCCTCGATTGTTGCCTTCGCGCCCTCTTCATCTTTGGCCCTCGTCCCTCGGATGCGCACGCAAGCCTCCAGCTTGCCTCCATGCCACCCTTCACGTACGCCTCGAAGTCTGCGCCCATCAGCTCATCGTCCCTGCTCTCTAAGGTCCCTCAGATGCACACAAGCCTCCAGCTTATCTCCATGCCACCCTTCACCCTACCGAGGTCGTCCAGCCAAGTCCATATGTGTAACCTGTACAACCTGCACACTCAACATACACATATAAGATAACAAGGGTAAACCTAACTTAAACCCTTTGCCCAAACATCAAAACTCATGATCACTCCGGATCACAGATTGCCTCAACACCACCCTCTGGGAGGAGGTTGGGGAATCTCAGTTGCTAGGACCTTAGAGTATTCAGCGTGATGCAGAGCTGGTCCATATTATCAGACGCAGGATGCCAGAGGCTCAGGATCGCCAGAAGAGTTATGTGTAAGTACCCCAGGTTGGTTTTGATGTGGTCAACCAAGTAAAGTTAGGTCCTGGTGTTTTTAATCCCTGTGTCTAAGTGTACAAGAACTTAGGAGCGCAGGAAGTCGACCGAAAGATGCAGTGGTCGAGAAGGATGGCACGGAAAGGGAGCCGACAGGCTCAGTGAATCTGATAGACATGCAGCTCTGCGGAAGAGTACGCTG
Organism: Boesenbergia rotunda; assembly: GCA_024364735.1. Taxonomy (NCBI): domain Eukaryota; kingdom Viridiplantae; phylum Streptophyta; class Magnoliopsida; order Zingiberales; family Zingiberaceae; genus Boesenbergia; species Boesenbergia rotunda. Next base: position 3,586 of record JAGFNQ010003084.1, on the reverse strand, counting down.
GTGGAGCGAGAAGGGTGTGCGCGGCGTGTGAGGGATGAGAAGCCATGAGGAAGGACACTCAAGCGGCGAAAGGCTGGAGTCAGGTTTGGGTGACCCTAAATCTGGTTAGCTAGAAATCACCCAAGAAGATCGGAAGTCATGCTAGAGAGTGGTCAACGGTTGCTGACCAAACCCACTCTCGGGCGCCTGTAAGCATACGGGCGCCTGTGCACTATGCACCCGAGCACTCGGGCACCCTATACATGCAGGCACCCGAGAGGCTGTTTTTAGCGGTTTGCGAATGTTGCTATTTGGATAACTATTGGGCCACATGTCAGGCACCCAGAGTACTCGGGCACCCTATAAGTGTCATGTCACCAAACAGATAAGTCTGATCGGGGCTATAAATAGACCTCTAGAGCTCAGTTTCAATTTAATTCATTCAATTCAAGCATTAGCAAGGAATTCTGTATAGTGTTTCTTTCTTTTTCTGAGCTTTCCACGTGTAAGAGATTTCTCCGCCCGAAGGTGTTTATTCAAGAGATATGAGCTATATTCTGCCTTGGTTTAGCAACTTCCCTGATTGCAAACCAAGTAAAATTCTGACTGCCTTTTTCTTTTAAGTTTGCTATATTTTTAATTCTATTTATTATTTAAATTAACTAACAAACATCTTTGTTTAAGACGAAATAAAAGATAGGTGTTTTCTATTTTCAAGGGTAATTCACCCCCCTCTTGCCAACCTACGATCACCATCAATTGGTATCAGAGCAAGGACGCTCTAAAAGGGCTAACCGCCATCTGAAGCAACTTTCAAAATGGTTGGACCAATCATCTACCCATCAAAGTTCGAGCGGGAGTTTACGTTTTGGAAACGCAAAAAGGAGGTATTTTTCTAAACAAATTTTAGTATTTTACTAACAATGAAATTTGGTATTGAAGTACCCACAGATAAGAACGGAAATGAACTCGAAGAACATCTCTAGAACGAAAAGCAATGTGATGAATTTACGGTAAATGATAAGGCTGAGTTTCATCTTCTAAGTGTATTACCAGCCAAGGAAATCGAACGAATCAGAATATACAATTCCGCTAAAGACCTCTAGTATAAAATGCTGGAACTCCATGAAGAATCGAAAGTAGTACAATCCGTCTCCTCAATAGACACCAACTCATCTTCAGAAGAGTCTGATACCATGGAGGTTAAAGGACTGGCACTAACGATCGAGTACCTATCAGATGACAGTGAAAGTTCGTCCGAGATGAGTCTCGATAAAGGGGGAGAGACTTCAGAAAGTAGCATCAAAGAAGGGGGGCTTCCAACTTCAAAATGGATATGGTAAGTGAGGTATGTCTTCTACCTCTTGATCAGTTATATTTTGGAATTAAGAAAATGATGAAATTCATGTGCAAATTAAAAACAAAAAAAAAAGATTTGAAGAAGAAATTAGCTTCTGCTTTAGAAATGTATGATAAAATAAGATTTGAAAATGAAATTTTGAAGATTCAAATTGAAACTTTGAAAAACAATCATTCATGTTTAAGATGTTCATAAAATTTAAAAATAAATATTATGGAAAACTCAACTAGTATTTTAGATTTCACAGGGGCTAAATTACAAAAGTTTCTAAATCATATATTCCATCTAAATTTTTGATAAATCCTGTTGGCAAGAATTTATATTGGATCCCTAAATGTATCTTAAACTATTGATTTTCTTTTGATTAAATTAGTTTTGGTAATTAATATTTTATCTTGTTAAATCTTTTTTGGATAATTGTTTATTGGAAAATTAGTTTAAGGTTTTTTATAAAAGTTTACAGTGTACTCTACAAAAATATTTTTGAAATTTTTTATAAATAACTGAATTTATCTGATGTTTCTGGATCTGTTGATTATCTTCTAAACCTTGAGAAAAATTTTCAAATGTATTTGATGTCGAAATAAAATTATTTTTCTAAATTGTCAATATCAAATTCAAAATTAATTTTCAAAAATGATAGAAAATTATTTGAACTTTGATAATTTTTCGAATAAAAATAAATTTTTAAAAATTATTTTCAAAATTAGACTTAACATTTTAAACTTTTTTTAAGTAAATTTTGAAAACTTAGATTTTCTAGATATTATTTATTGTGTTAAAAATTTAATATTTTTTCCTTAACCTTTTAAGTTTTTTTTTGATGTGATCAAAGGGGGAGAATGTTATGTTAAGGGGTAGGCACTAAATTTTTCAAAAAATTTTAAGTGCTTACATTTGTATATTTTAATTCATATTTTGTTTATGTTTGTTTAGTCTAACTTAACTTGAGTTGATGCACATCAAAAAGGGGAGATTGTAAGTACCCTAGGTTAATTTTGATGTAGTCAACCAAGTCAAGTTAGGTCTAGGTATTTTTAATCCATGTTTCTAAGTGTGTAGGAACTTAGGAGTGCAGAAAGTCGAGCGGAAGACACAGTGGTTGAGAAGGATAGCACGGAAAAGGAGTCGATGGGCTCGGTGCATCTGAGGGGTGCGCAGCTCTGCGGAAGAGTACGCCGGTGGAGCGAGAAGGGCGCGCGTGATGTCTAAGGGACGAGAAGTCGGGAGGAAGTGTTGGTGCAATCGACCCAAATTTGATCGGGTAGATCATATGTTTTGATGTGTCTGTCAATATGATTAAGTTAGGTTTTCATGTTGGTTTGATGTGTGTGTTTGAGTCTTGTAGGACCTTGTGAACCACACATGAGGAACAATGGAGTCAAGGATCCGAGGGACGAGAGCTAAAGGAAGAAGACTTCAAAGGGCAAGCCAAAGAAGTAGACTTCAAAGGCATACGCGAAGGATGGCATGGAGACAAGCCGTGGGCTTGTGTGCGCATCCGAGAGATGAGAGCCAAAGGAAGAGAATTTCAAGGGGCAAGCCGAGGAAGTGGACTTCAAGGCATACGTGAAGGATGGACTCCGGTGAAGTTGAGAGTGAGCTTATAAGCAGGGCAGTTGACTAACAAGGGAAGCAGTCGACTGACACTGCTAAGAGTACATTGTAGCAGTCGACTGGTAAGGGAACCGGTCGACTGATCTTTCTGTAAGGTTGAACAGCATGTAGCAATTGTCTAGATTGGGGACCAATCGACTGGTCTGTTCGAAATCCAGCCGTTAGACTAGCCATTGGCTGGACACTAGTCGACTGTTCCTAGGGGCAATCGACTGGTGTCGGGGTTGAGTTATTTTGTTAACAGCTCTCTCCTCTATTTAAGAGGAGGCTTTGTGGCATGAAGAGGTTACAAAGTGTGATTGAAAAATTCTCTTCTAAGTGCCCAAAGCCTACTCTTTTCCTTATACTCTTAGTCTCATCATGTAAAAGAGGAAGAGATAATCTTGTGAGGGTTTCTCCACCTTCAAGCTTGATTGAAAAGGAGAAGAGCATAGTGGAACTTGGTTGTGTGGGTGTGGATCCTTGGATTAGTCACCTCAAGGAGGTGGAGACCAAGTAAATTAAGGGAGTTAGCATTACTTTTATTGTTATTATTTTTGGGTATCTTTCTCTTTTGCTTTGACTAACATTTTATAGGCAACATTTAAGAAAAGCTATTCACCCTCCCGCTCTAGCTAGACGCAAAGATTC
>JAGFNQ010003083.1:410101-450975 GCA_024364735.1 Boesenbergia rotunda | reverse complement strand
ATGGAGACAACTGCCTCAATTGACACAGTTGTGTAACGTAATGAACCACAATAAGCTGATGGCAAAATATGTATTTATGTAGTTGCTGTTGCACGGTAGTTTTTTCTTGATGCTGACAACTCGGGTATTTGTTCATGTTTGATATTTTAATTCCTTTACAGTATAAGCTGTACTTAACTTTGTTTTCTTCAGCAATTGAGAAACTGATAAAGGAAACTGCTGGCAAATACGCTACTGGAGATGAGGTCTATCTGGTTAGTCCCATATGATTTTCTTATATTCTTATTTTGAAAAGTTTCAACTGATTGTTTATATTCATTTAAAGTGCTTAAGTATCATAACTTTGGTGTAAGACCAGTTGCCCAAAATACAGATAAAAACACAAACAGTAAGTTTAAACTGAACTTTTATATTCTTTTAAGTTATGGAATTACTTAGATATCCTAAATACCAACTTGAGGTTGAACCAATGTGGTTAAGGGCCCTTAATTATTATTTTTCTCCCCGTAAGCAAATTATACGCCTGTCCAAATGCAAGTCATATTTAATTTTCATGCATCCTTGGCTATGTTTATTTTCCTTTCCTATAATTTGACATGTTTCAGCCTAGTCGTTGTTCATGTCTTTAACTGAGTGACTAATAGGAGATGACCCAATTCATAAATTTGGATACTTGATGCCCCCTTCACACATGGGCAGGTGGATTGGTCTAAATATTGGCACATTAACGCTTTACACGTAAACTCATTTTTCACTATAATATATTATTGACAATAGGAGGATTTGAATACATTTATTCTTGCTAGATACCTATTAAGCTATGCCTCTGGTGAGCAATTATCCCAAATCGTAAGCTAATAGGAAAAGGTTCATTATTACGATTGCAATTGTACTTCAAATATTCTAAAGCAAAATACAAGTGATGCTGCATGATCTTTTACCTGCAGGCTGATTTGTTTTTGGCACCCCAGATATATGGAGCAACTTCACGTTTCCAAATTGACATGGTAATTCTAGTTGGATAGTTTGTTTTTTTTTCTTCTTAATTTGGAATTAATGAAGATTTGTTATAACTACAATTGTCAAGCATGCTGGGTGGTATAAACAATTGACGTCGCTTGATTTATGGTGGTTCTTTTATAACAACCAAATCATACATCATAAAACCCTCACTCTAGTGAAATCAAGTTGGCCCAGAAATTTAGAGCCTACTTCCGAACAACATTTGTAATTGGATCGAACCATTTTGTTGAAATTTGCCTTAGCACCTGCATTTCATTGGATTTTTAACCTTTCTATTTTGTCCTTTTTTCTTTTTGAGTGAAGTCACTTTACCCTACATTAGCAAGATTGAGCCAAACATATGATGAGCACCCTGCCTTTCAAGCTGCCCACCCACTTAAGCAGCCAGACACGCCGTTGCAATCCTGAGGAAAGTTCTGTTGCTAAATGATATCAGATTGAGATCAAGACTGCAAATAGAGCTATGGATGGTCTAATTTACTTCCTAAAACAAATACTGTTTTGTAAGTTGAACAAGAAAGGATGTATGCATTAAGAATTTGCACTCTTGTTGGAAAATATAAATACTTGTCTGCAGCAACTGCACTACAAGTGGGAATAGATATACGAACTGGTTAAAACCATCATAAACCTCATTTTAGTATTTGTTTCTTGAGGTCACTTGCTACTTGAAATCATTGGAAAAGTGTATCTCTTCTTTTAAATTTTAGAATTTATTTCAATTTTGGTTAGATTTAAATTTTTTTCACTTACAGGATATATATTTGATTTACAGCATTATTATTCTGTTAAAATGATCTTTGTTTATAAGATCCTTACTTCATAGGCACAACTACTCTATTAGTTTTTTTTTGTTTTGTTTTTTGATAATCATGCATCCAACTTTTACACAAATCTGGAAGATGACCGACTCTGAATGAGATTTGAATCCTCGTTTCATTTCTCATGCATTATAGTCTTGGGAGCTAGCTTTTTCATTCATGATTGTTATATTAGTTATTCATCCATTTGATTTCAAGTTTTTTTTGCCTAATCATTATTTTTACATTCAAATGATTCCAAAAATTTCCAATGTGATATATTAATCGAATTATATTTTCTTTGCCTCGTACTATTTTTCAGTAGTTTTATTCCCTGTATGATGTGTCCTCATCCATGTAGACATTGCCATTGACAGCAGAGGAAGAGGTTGTTAGCAGAGTCAAAGTAGTATAGTTTAAATATGTTTCTATAACCGTGTTGGGTCAAACATTTAAAAGAAGCTGCTATTCATCAATCAAAATTCATAAGAAAAAAACGACAGAGGATTGTTTTATTAGAGTGTAAAAGATTATTATTTTTATTTATTATCCAAATAACATGCATATTTTTATTTTTGATATGGTTCAATTATGAGATCATAATTGATCCCGCCCTTATCTACGGGTAAGTATGGCCTGCTCAGCTAGCCAGTCTGGCGCTATGAAGGTTCAATAGATGGACCGACCAAGACCTCACCTGGGGAACCCCTGAGCCAGGAAGCTCCCCGGGGCACCATCCAGCCAGCGATGAGTAAGGTCGGTCAGATTGGCCTCAAGCTCCTCCTGGCTCGGTTGCCTTAACCCACGCCCCGACCTAGATCGGGGTCGGTTGAGCCAGTCGAACACGTGGCGACCCACGCCCCCCCAGCACCATACGGATCAGATATCCAGCAGAATCAGTCATACATAATCCAACAAACTCTCGACTTAGAGCGTATCTTGCGCCTCAACTCTCCCATGCGGACGCGTGGCGCCCCACGCTCCACTGGCCAACACTCGACCCGGTCCTTGACACTCAAACCCGTCGATCGGCGTTCGGGGTACGGACTATCTCGTCCCTACGCCTCATATGTCATTACATCCAGGGTACGACCTTGATGTCAGAGTACTACACACCTTACCTATTCCTGACACACCTCGCGGTCAGTCCGCCCATTCAGTACCATCGTACTACTCGAGCACCCCGCGCCCTGCCGCGGTACTCCCAAGTGCTCCCGTACGAGTTGACAGGTACCACACCCTTGTCTCGTCGACACGGACAAGGGTTGTTAGCTCCCCAGGCTATATAAACCCTCCACTCCTCATTCCGCAGGCATGCACGCGAGCTATCTCCTCCATCATATTTTTATTTTGCTCCATTATATCCTGCGGATACCGACTTGACCGACGGAGTGTCTGACCGATGAAACTCTCCGGCGGGTTTGCTAACGGTCATTGTTTTGCAGGCAAGAACCAGCTCGGAGCCGAATCAGCACCACCTCAATAGCTTGTTTCGCTCGGGAGACCATCACATCCCTGAAGTTTCGACCCCGCCTTACGACAGGATCAATAACAATTATAACATGAAAATTTCAATTCTGATCCTCATTAATAAATTATAATATGAACATTTCAATTCGGATAAGCATTAATAATATTATGTTGAAGTAATTATAAACTATAACGGCTAGGACATTTCGTCAATACTATGTTATCGACTATGAATTACAATGGTTATAATATAGATAATTTATTTTTTATCAATATTGATCAATATTTATTATAAAAAAAATATTAATAAGGTTGGATAAAGTTAAATTTGAAATGATGAATTTAATTTTATAAAAAAATTTCACCAATCACTAGGATATCAATATTTATTATAAAAATATTAGACCAGGTAACAGACGAACATAGGGTGATCGGTTTAGCTCTACGAAAGTTTCTCACCGATCATCAGGGTAAATCGGGAGGTTCGCGGTGGACGGTCTAGAAGTCTAGCATCCTAGGATTTACGTTTCATTTGAAAAAAAAATCCTATAAAATATATAGTTGAGGATCGAAATCGCAGATGCTTAAAATAGTAACTACTCACTCTATCACTCCACTATAACCCCAAAACTTATCAATATTTATTATAGCAGCTACAAATAATTGCTACACAATCATCATTTTTATTAATACAAATAATTGCTACACAATCATCATTTTTATTTTTATTATGTTGTAATAGTTATATTTTTAATTGTTACAACATGAACACTGATTAACATTGATATTATATTATATCAGCTATAGGATTCTAACTATTATAACTGTATAATTATAATAGTTATAAAATCATAAATATATAAGATAATAATCTTGTTAATTATTTTTTTATAAATATATAAGATTATAGCTATTATAACTGTATAATTATGTTATAAAATCATAAATGTATAATAATGGCATATCATAATTATTACAATATCATTGAAAATAAAGATATTTTAGAAAATAAAAATAAATTGAGACGGAAAAAATGCTAAATAAATTGGTGCGGGAGAGGTATTATTTTGATAATAAAATTTAAAAAAAGTACTCTTTTGATAATTTCAATAAAGATGACCTTTTAATTTTTAGTTATAAAAATTACACAAGGACAAAAAAAATAATATAAATATATACTATAAATTACTTTTAAATCTCTAATTATATCTTAAATTTTATCTTCAATCTCTATATAAAAAAAATCATTTTTCACTCTCTATATGCAAAGTTCTATTTGTTTTAACTCCCTAATACATATTAATTTACCTAATTGTCTCTATTATTTTTAGATAATAAAGTCCAAAATAAAATATATATAATTCCTCCTAAATTCAGTATTATATAATTAGAATTTAGTATATTTTATTCAAATTGAGTACAACTCTTTTTTCAAATCTAGTTGTTCGAGAATTGATCAAAGTTGCCCACAATCGATTGAAGCTACTCTAATCGGTTGAGACAATCGATTGAGGAGTTTCAATTGATTAGGAATTAATCGATAATTGATCAGTTATATTTGTCGTAAGAGAATATCATCCTTATTTTTTATAGGTACAAAAAGGTTAAAAATAAATATAATTCTTCTTAAAGTCAGTATATTTGAATTAGAATTTAGTATATTTTTTATCAAATTGAGTACAGTTCATTTTCCGCCTGATCAATTGATTAGGAGTTCATACCAATCGATTAGCTTAGGAGATTAGACCGTACTCAATTTGATATAAAATATACTATATTTTAATTAAATGATGTCGATTTAGAAAGAATTATATTTTATTTTAGACTTTTGTACTTAAAAAAATTGAGGGTAATTCGATAAATTGATAATTGAAGCACATAAACCATTAAATACAGGGAGTGAAAATAAATTTTTTCTGAAACTGAGAAGGGAGTTGAGTTTGCATGCAAGGAATTTAGGATAATTTCAATAAAAAAATATCCTTTTAATTTTTACTCCTAAACACTACACAAGGACCAAAAATATAAATATATATCTATACAAATAAACCTATGAAGATAATTCATTTTAATAAATATTAATAATTCTTATATTATATAATTTTTTAAAGACTTTATTTAATATTATTGCTTAAACAAAATTTAAAGCGTTGAATGTCATAAATTGTGACATGATTAACACAATCTAAAAAAAATTGTTGTCCCTCTCACTTGTTGGTATGCATGTGTCCAATTCTTTGTTCAGTTCATTTGTCGTTCATTTGACTCGTCTAGTCTTCTAACTAAACCTAATTCGTCTATCCAATCCTATAAGCTCACTTGGTCCAACCAACCTTCAACCCACTTGACCCTTCTAATCCACTTAATTCAACCAACACGTCTAGTTTAGCTTATCATTTCAATCACTTTGTCTGGCCCATTTGATCCACTTAGTCTATCAATAATGTTTTATAAATAATATCTCCACGGAATAGATTAATGACTCATGAGACATTGCCATCGTAAGATCTGGAGGTGATGAAGTGAGGTGTTTACCCTCCTTTATATGCTAGTTATTATCCGAGCTAATAGTTTTCGTGATTTATCTTTTCTGTGTTGACTTTGAGACAGATTGACGGGAATACTAAAGGCTAACAAATCCCTTTTTTGCAATATTGTTTCATGCACAATGCCCTAAAAGTGTTCATCCAACTCTACCTGTCAATTCATCTCATCATGCCCTTCTATGTGATAAAAAAACGATTATGTTTATCTCAAACTTCCTTCATTGCCAGTCCACGATACCAAGTAGCCTCTTAGATGGAAAAAACTAATTCCATAAGAGAATGAACTTCAGAAGATTCGAAGCTTGCTTTTACTACCTGAATACCAACTCAATTACGGCCGTGGAGGTAAAAAAATCATATAATATTCCACAAGCAAAGAAAATATTTCACCTCTTTGAAAAAGATCATTCAATATCATCGCAAATTGTCTATCCAAATATACAATAACAAGAATTCAACTTTCTTCAACCTTATCCAACTGTGAGATTGGTCGGAAAAAAAGGTATATCATCAAAGAGACATTCAATTCCATTTTGCCCTTCTAATGGTTGATTCTTCAACCAGATGGAGATTATGCTATGCCTGATGGGAAGACGGAAAATATAAATGGTTGGCCACATGTTACAAGTCCTACTCTCAATGCTTTTGCCTTCAGTGAACATCACTGCCAGGATCAAGGTATGCATTATCTATACAGCTGGTTCTCTTTCGCGTCGAAATTAAGTTGGCACTTGAAGACCATCGTTCGTGTCGATGCCCAGAATCTTCCTGAGGTATTCTAGCTGCTCGAAAGATCCTTGAAGTTCCTCCCACTGCAAGGAAACAACGGCCCCAGTTATTACGAAACAATTCCAAGACGAGGGCATGGTGTCTAGAACAGGAACAAATATAAAACACAGCCCGAGTGATAATTGGTTATGTTACCAGTTCTTCAGAATGTCAATAAGAAGAAACAAATGTACTCATTCAGAAAGCAGCATGCCATTACATATGACGGCACTTAATCTCAACAAAAACATTATTGAAATGTGAGCATCAGTTCCTTCTGAATTAGTGAATATAGCAGGTTGATGCTCCTAGTCTATCAAGGAACCCATTCATAAACTTCCTCCAAATCAATCTCTCACTATATATTTTACAGTCTGAATACACAATTACAAATGTGTATAAGACAATATTAAAATTTCATCGAAAAACAATATCAGGAAAATTTTACCTCTTGGAAAGAAAGAGAAACAAGCTTCCAACCAGCAGCAGCAATATATCGACGCTTCAGTATAGTGTGGCCTAAAGGAGTACCTGTTGAACCACATAGACAAGTTAAATTTTCAGGTGCAATCTACAAATCACAACTTTCATATTCAAATTCTGAGTTTACCTAAAAGCAGAATATTTTTCTTTTTGTGTTCCACTCTCTCTATTTTTCCTATTATTCCCTTAAATTCAAACACATTCTAAAGTTGTCTAAATAACTTACTTTAGATCAAACAATGGACAACAAACTGATCTTGAAATCAGCTTGTGGCAACATTTTCAGTTGAAATCTTATGAGGTTGGGTAGATAGAAATTTGAAGTACAGGGGTATATTCAGAAAGAAAAGAGCGTTTTGATTTAAAAAAAATGAATAAGAGGTGATTTTTGGTAAATTCAGAATGTGATTGCTACATGCCTAAGTTTCTGGAAAAATGTGTTGGTCCATCAATCTCAAATGCAAGCTTTCTGTCGACAATTACTGCATCTAGTGTGTATACATCGACCACATACTCTTTCACCCAGTCAAGACCTGTACTTACGAGAAGCCTAGCAACCTCATTTTGGAATGAGGAAGTAGTTTTCTGATTGAATCGCTTAGTCTTCCCTGCTCTCGATATTTTCTCCTCTAGATCACTTGATAGTGATAGACCAAGATTTGAATATTGAAGTTTCAGACACTGGTTGGCCAGATGAACCTGTGTAGCAAACATGATATCTTCCCTATATTGTTCTGAGATCTTTCCCTCTTCAAACTTGCTTAAAGAAGTCCAGATACAGGAAAAGAATGGGCGACACATTCGGTTAAGTACAGCATAAGACCAAGCTATATTTCCAAGCTGACCTCTGTTAAATCTCAATGTAGTTGAATCCAGACAATTGCTTACAACACTTTCAGCATGGTCACTTGCCTCAGTCTTGGCGTTTAAAATTTCTGGCTGAGGTGAATTTTCGACTTCCACAAAATATTTCCAACTGCCTGCATCCGTGAAGGCCTGATCTAGTGAGTCGAGAAAAAGATCAGCACACTCATTTAAAGAAGCAAATGCCCACAAGAACTGAGCAATCTCCTGCTCCCTGAAAATATAAACTATTTCAGATGCCCTTTTAGATAGGGCGAAAAAGAGATCTGGTGCAGAATGTTGCATAGAAGCAAATGCACCAGCAGTGTTAGCAACATTCTGCGAATTGAAATCTCCAATCTTCACAAGCGCCACCTCAGCAATTCTATCCATTTCTGACAAATAGAGAAGGTCACCACCAACCTTTGACAAAGCCCAGGCTATGTTCGATATCCCCTGCACCGAGCACTCCGGTAGCACAGTCATTGCAATACCTATGAGCATTGACATCTCTCTTTGACGGGCAATTGACAACCTATGAGTTCTACTCATGGAAACCTTTTCCATGTTCTTAGCAATGCGGTGGAGAGCTGTAGCAATATTTCGTGGAGTAAGTGGTGAAGGTTTCAAGCCTTTTGCCACTGCTGAGATTGCCTCGGAAGCTATTTCCAAGACCTCATCAGCAGTCTGTGCCTCCACGATGGCTTTGTTCAAAGCGATCTCTTTCTTTCTATCTGAGGCTCCTTCAAATTGTGATAACTTCTCAATGAATTCCTTCCTTGAATTCATCTGCTTTTTCTCGAACATCCCATCTGCAACTGCATTGATTTTCTCTCTAAGACCACTGATGCCACTTTTCAAATTCAATTCATCCAAATCAATTTCCTCAGAGATTACAGTAGAGACATGGTCATCATCATCCTCTAAATCATCCAAGAAGGCATCTTCAACATTAATCTTCTTCTCTTTTTTGCTAGATTTGGCCTTTTTCTTCCTATTTCTTTTCTTCGGAACCACCATTTTCTCCATTGAACTACTCAAGCCCCTCACCTCAATTGCTCTCAATGCGATCTTTCTTGCATCGACACACCAATCCATGCTCACTGCATCATTCAGCAGTCTTGATCTTTCCCGGGCCTTCTTCTGAGGTATTTGAGTCTTAGATGAAGGAATCTCTCCTAGGAACTCTAATTGCCACTGTGAATTAACCTCATTTTGGTCATCCACACCATTCTTGTCTGCTAAATCACTTCCCAGTCTACAAGAACAGATCTTTCTATTCAAAGACATTGGCTTGAGCATGATTTTTGCAGAAATCTGCGGTGGAGCAAGGCATTGCCTTGCCAGAAGTGTGGCGAATTGCGACTCCATCTAAACCTTCATATATAGAAATGCAAAATCATAGGTCATCCAGAGAGAAATTTCCTTCAAATACCAATGCCAAGAAACCAACTACTTGTATGCTACAAAGAAATATTATCAAGGTTTTGAGAGCTACAGTAACCCCTAGTATCTAGATAATCAGGTTGCAACATCTAATCTACTGAAAATCTGTTATGAATATAAGGTAACGAGAACAAGTCCGACGAGACGGACTCGTCTTCCTCCGACGGAAATCGGACACAGGAGGGGAAGAAAAAAAAAAGGAAGTAAAAGAGGAAGAACAATTGGAGGAGGAAACTGACTTGGACGCGGAAGGGGAAGCGACGTTGCGAGACAAAATTTCCAGCCTTCGTCAGAGGAGTTCGGCCGGAGACTCCCTTCCGAGGCTACAAGCTGACGGCCGACGGCTAGGAGAAGGCGGCACTAAGCAGCGAAGCGAACGAAGGATAAGGTTGAGGAGGGCCGCCGGACAATTAGCCAGGGGACCAAAATAAATGGGAAATTTCAAAATGATCCCTCCACCCGACTTTTCAGTTTGAGAAAAATTAAAGAGAAAATTACATTCCGGTATCATATAGTTTGAAAAAAATACATTCCAATCCTCATAATTTTAAAAAATTACATCACGATCCCTAGAAGTTAAAATTTGTAATAACCTAGTCCCTATAGTTTAAAAAAAGTACATCCCGATCCTCATACTTTCACAAAATTACATCGCAACCTTTATATTTTCATAAAATTACATTTCGATCCTTATACTTTTAGAAAATTAAATCGCGGTCCTCATATTTTCAGAAAACTCAATCATGATTCATATGCTCAAAATTGTATATCCAATCTTCGATTGTATTATCCAATTTTGAGGGAAGATTGGATATATAATTTTGATAATTTTTAGCCAATTTTGTAAAGTAGTAGTAATATGATATTTGCACAATATTCTTCACAAATTTGAAAATCATGATCAGCTTATGCATATACATAGTGATAGTATTTTACACATTCCAAGCAAACTAATAGAACCATAATATTCTAATTCATTCCCTAAACAATCACATCATCAATCCAAGTATAAAGATAGCCAACAAAATCAGATTCACTAATACTAAACTATATAATATAGTGTTCAAATTGAAGTTCATTGGTGGGGAGTTGCATTCCTCGTTCCTCTCTATTTTCATATTCTTTGATGAATAACCATGCTCAATCCTCTATTTCTTCTTACCATTTACGTAGTAATTATCGTCGTTTACTATATCTGCGACAACCCACTTCAACCATCCATGAGTGTTGCAATAATAATACAACTTACCTAGATTTTTTAAAAATTTTGATACCAAAATAGTTGTCTTTCTAACACAAATATAGGAGACGATTTCAAATCACAAGTTATCTATTATGACGCTATATAGGGATCACGATGTAGTTTTCAAATCGTAAGTTTACAATAATGTTATTCAAGCATATGGATCATGATTGAGTTTTCTGAAAATATGAGGATTGAATTTAGTTTTCTGAAAGTATTTACCGAAATGTAATTTTTTGAAAATATAAGGATCGCGATGTAATTTTTTGAAAGTATGAGGATTAGGATGTACTTTCTTCAAACTATAGGGACCGGATTATTATAAATTTTAACTCCTAAAGACTGCGATATAATTTTTTGAAATTATGAGGACTGAGATATATTTTCTCTAAACTACCGGAATTAAATTTTCTCAAAATTAAAATAACACCCCTTATTTTTATTATTATAAAAAATTATATTTAAAATATATTATAAGAGTAGTTTATTTTATTTTTTATTTGAAAATTCTTTTCGTTAAATTGTATAATATAGAGCAAAACAGAGAATCCTATAACGGCTGACTTTGATCGATCCAATTTAGATTACAAAAATATTTAAAAAATCAATGAATAATTTCTTAAAATTCGTCTCTTCATTATTTTATAATCAATAAACAAATAATCCATTATTTTTTTATGAAATAAATGTTAAAAAATTTTCCAAACAGAAAACTCTTCCTAATGGTTCACCGTGACACTTCAATTACAATTATTTTCGATGGTTCATCATGTCTGTAGGGTATAGTTTGGTTCTGGATGCCAACCAGACGTTACCGATGGTGTCTAGATGGCAATCAGATATATACACGAAAAATGTCACGCCATTCACATTGTGTATCATTGCTCTTTTTATTTAACTAAATAGCCATCGTATTTTTGTTCTCGATTTAGCATAGTTTTGCGTATTTTGCAAGATTTTTTTTTTTTCAAATGAGATGCGAATCCTCGGACGCTGGACTTCTGAACCACTCACCACAAGCACTTTAACGGCCGGTGGAAAATTTCCATGAAGTCGAATCGGTCGCCTGAGATTCAAAAAAACCTCGTTAGTCATTTTTTTCGATTTAGCATAGTTCTGTCCCATCTTTGTTCTCGATTTAGCATAGTTTTGTTCCCGTCTTAGTGATAACTAACACGTGTGATGTTGTCATCTTTATGTCTGGAGTCAAAACCTGATAAAATCGTGTCTATCCTCCTCATGTACTAGCCACAATATCCAAACTAATAGCACCGATGATTTACTTACTCCATACTAGTCCTAGGATGGATTGACGGGTACTAAGGGCAAATGAATTATCTTTTACCACCTCAATTTAACATAGCTCTAAAAAAAATTATGCTCAAACTCTAATCATGTGTTAGCCACTCCATCCAAAGTAGTAATCTTTATAATTTATTTTTTTCGTATTCATCTTGAGACAGATTGACGAGCATGAGCGAATCACCTTATCGCCGCCTTGCCACCTCGAACTCTAATCAGTAATTTAAGGAATTACTTTCAATATCATTTGCAACTTAAGATTTGATCTCCATTTTAACATCATTGATAGTTGCACCACCAAAGTCCCTGTGTTAGTGATAACATCAACCAAATTAGATTCATAACGAACCGATGAATGGAGCTAAGAGATCTCGGAGTTGTTTTGGATACAAGAAATCTCGATGAAAACATTTAGACTACTCAAAGTTACGCATCCACTAGTCTTTGCATCAAAATCACAAATCTTTCTAAGTGGAAACCCTTCGAAAGAAAGTCATTAGGAAAACCAGCTTAGAAATAGATCAACAAGAACTAGAGTAAAAATAGACCAACAACAATTCGCAAATTTGAGCTCCTTCCGCGATATCAAATTGTCTCAAGAATAACTGCTGAAAAAGAAACATTTAGCTCCCGAAGAGCATTTTACTAGTTGCTAATTCTGCTGTGCAAAATTCACAGGATTGTTAAAAGTGAATGCTTCAGGGATATCATGTGGCAGTTGTATTCCATGCCGGCGCATCTTTTCCCTAATAACTCTTTTTCTTCTACTAAGAATGAAAAGCAACAAGTAAATTCCTCTTGCACCGAAAAGAACCTGCTATCTATCAAACACTGAAGTAGGAAGGAAAAAACAAAGAATTGAATCACTCTCATCTGCCATCCTATAGACAGTATATACTAAAATGTGTTCCGACCATGGAGATCAATCGAGATAAAATAGAGTCACAATTTTTCGGAGTTTCTTGGCTTCTTGGCATGTTTCCATGAGCAATTTGCTGTCGTGAAATGCAAAGCATATAACTTGTTGCACCTTTGATAAGATATCCATATTGCACAGTCTGTTGTTGAAATAAACAAAAGCATTAGCCTTTCGGGCAAGAAATTATCAAACAATCTAAAAGAAAATTATTTCCTTTGTGGTTCTTAGAAGACCAACCATGTGTAGAATTCAACAGTTGTCTTTCTTGCTGATATAAGAATTTCGTACAGAAAGGGACATGCAATTTGGAAAAAAATAAAAGGAACAAAAATACATGTGCTGTTGAGTTAGTTCTATAGGTCTCTGGTATCTCAACTGAACGATGGATTTTAAAAGATATAAAATAAAAGTGAAAATTTGAGATTCGATGCAGTCTGATTATGCAAAATTTTCTCGCCCTATTGATTTTTTCCCCCCTATAACTAAATCAATGTAGCGCTCCAGATAATATAAATGTGAAGAACAAGTGAACAACACGAACAAAAAAGCTAATTTAACATGATAATGTTGAGAGGCATGTGTAGGGTCACTGATACCGGAAAAAAAAACACTCAAAGAGTGTTGTTTTACATAGGGATGACAATGGAATGGATTTAGGACAGATTTCATATCCTCCATTCCCATCCTCATTTATTATATTCATTCTCTTCTCCATCCCCATTGGGTTTTCAGCTTTCATCCCCATCAGAGGATCGGATGTCCTATATACTAAAAATTTTCTTCATTCCAACCAACTATCATCATTCAACAAAAATCTATTAGAATTAATATCATATTAAAAAAACATAATTAAAAAAACACATTAAATATCTATAGCATACTCCTAATTTAATTATATTCAATAAAAACAAATTAATCACTAACAAAAAATAGTTAGTGGTTTTGGAAAAAGAAAAATTTCTTTAATATATATATATATATATATATATATATATAAAATTTAATCGAGTATTCGGATAGTATATGAGTAGGATTCTACTAGACCAGTATCCATACCCGATTACCCCAATATTCATACCCGATTATTGGGTTATTTAATCGAAACAAAAAAAATCACTTCATGCCTTCCTCCATTCTGATCGGATATCGGATCTTCTATTGGGCTCGGAAGAAATTGTCATATCACTAGTTTTACATACTAGGTACTAACGAATATGCTTTTAGCATATCCAATTGTACTGGTATAAAAAATTGATCTAAATGAGATACGAATAGAGCAACGGTAATAGAGTCTTTGGTTAAGACCTGATAAGCTAAAGAGTAGATGTCGTATATTCCAGTCAATATACGACAGCACTGATCTGAATTATTTTTCAATGCCATAGAACAATCTACATGAATTTGTAATGTTAATATTTTCACAACAGAATTATGAAATTACAGAAATATGACCATTTTCAGAAAATGTAGTGGAATGTGAATTAGTCGATTGGTTCAACAATATTAAAATGATATGTATTTGCGAATTGTCACTAAATTTCCTGAATTACTGCAATCAACCAAAAAACTTTAAAAATTAAAGTGCATGGAAGGAAACATGGTAGAGACAAACCTGCTAGCTTCAATTAATGGCAACTGATCATTTTCAGGTTTCTCGATCAGATTTTTAACCTAAAAAATATTTAATAAATACAATAATAATATCAACGTCAATATTCAATCAAACAATTAATGTAAGAAGCTGCAAAAAAAAAAAAAAAATATCGGTTAGGCAGTAAAATATGTTCAAAACGATTCAGTAGAAATATTTCTGACACTCAAATAATGCTCTCTGATGATATACCATGTTATTTTGACATGGAAGATAAGATTGCTGATTAATCTATTTGCTTGAATATGTAATTAACTTAATAAACTGATTCAATAATTTCAGTGCACAACACTTCAAGCAAAGCATTAAGTTACCAAAAATAGAAAACAAAACAATTTAAAGACTTGGTTATGTAGAATCGAAAAGACAGAGAAGCAAGGTTGAAAAGAATGCCTAAAATATACATGCATTTCAGGAAGGAAGGGCTACCATAAAAGTGCTTCCAAGTCGTCACATCCTAAAACACTATGGATTAATCTCTATCGCTCATGGAGGAAGTTAGAGAATGAAGCAAATTAATAGTAATGCAGCAAAGATGCTACAAAGCATCTAGTGAACTTTTATTATGTGTAACTTCCTCATCCCAACAATTTAATATATGGGGATGAGTGTTAAATTAATCAAATTTGAAAGGGTAAACAAACAACACCATTTATTTTCAAGATCTTCAAATGGACACTTCTATTTTGTTTATTATCAAACGTCATAATCTTTAAAATACCCATCATACCCTCTTTACCTTCGATTAAATTTTCACTTTTACTAATTTAAAACAAAAATATTCTAATTTCTCTAGTAACTATCAACTCGCTATGAGAGAATATTCACTAATTGAAAGATGATATATTGCAATTTATATCCAAAATTCTCAAGTAACAATCTATTCGCTTTTGCTAATTTGAGACGAAAACCTTTCTAACTCTACTTATGAATAGTGAATGATTTAGAAAGTGAACATTCATACACATTTTTATTTGAATAAGAACAATTTTCATACAGCAAAAGTGAACAATTTCAACGCAACTGTTCATTTTTCAATAAATCAAGTTAAAGGAGTATCATGGACATGGAGGCACCCTTTAGATGATTTTCAAAATAAAGGGCACCCTTTTGATCTTTTTCCCCGATTTAAAATGATATTAGAACATATATGGAGTTCAAATCCTCTTAAATCGAAGTAATAGCACAAATTAAATTAATTTCATCCATGTGTTGGACTTTGATCAATTTGCCCATAAACAGGTCAAGGCGGTGTTAAAAGTATAAATACTAAATCCATTCCCAACATTTTAATCTCAAGGGATAAAAAATAATCAAATCAAAATAAAAATGATATTAGATGAGATCTTGAGTTCAAATCCTCTTGAATTGAAGATGCTATAAATTAAATTAGTTTCATCTGCATGTGAACTTTGTCTAGTTCAATTGCTCGCCAACATCTAAGGGAGGTGTAACAATATTTCTATAAAAAATTAAATTGAATCCATTCCTAATGGTCTAATCTTAAGGAATATGTAGAAAACTAACCAAATTTGAAACTTGTCAATGAAATTCAGTCCAATTAAGACGAGCATATGCTAAATTTTATACTTGCAAGCTCAGGATCTTGGGAATCCAAGTCATTTGCGTTGCTGTTGTGCAAACAATAAGGTAAATAGACCAAATTAGAACTCCTTATACAATATAGATAGAGTTTATCAGCTTAATCAAACAACAAGATACGACAACAACAAAAACTGAAAAGTTTATATTTGCCACACTTTGATAGTGAATCCTTTTACAAGTTACAAAAACAATTAGGATCTTAGCAAGAAATGCAAACATATTGGGAAGGCACAAAAAGCATGCAGGGAGACACCAGAAAACATAAGAGTGATACATGAGTGAAAAATGAGTACTTCACGCCTTACCTTAGCTAACAACTCCTGACTGTCAGGTGATTGCATTTTCAGGCTCTGGGGCAAGATCACAGTGAGCAACTCTGGCTTCTCTGCTCTTAAAGCGCCCCTGATCACAGCTGCATTAGTCCCAGAAGCTCCTGAAGTAAAAATGTGGTTCTTCTGCAGTGGAATTATAAAGTTCAGGAATTAATAGAGCACTTGAGCGACATGAAATTTGGAGAAAGCCTGAGATAACACGAAACAGTAGTCATGAGAAGACCTTACAGTTATAACCATGGCATAGCTGAGAATCTCAATAAGCTGCTGATGCATGAACCCCATATTACGTGTCCCAAAGAATCCGATTGGTCTGGGTCCTTGCTGTTGAATGGCCAAAAGCTCCTGGAAAGCATAATCAACATTAGAATGCAAAACCATAACATTTTATTTTCCCTCGACTCCATGATAGGATGGCAAGAATATGCATGCAAAAAAAAAACAGCATATAATATATTCTTCAAGTACGACCTGTAATCTTCTTCCAATTCAACAGTCTGTATTCGATGTATGAATCTAGTCAACAATGGCATAGAGGAATAATCTAGAGCTTGTCATTGTTTCCACTTTCAGAATTATACAATTACTGATCTATATCATACGATATGTGACAATTCATATAATAAAATGATATGATCTTTACATATGAACCGGAGCTGAAAAGAGATAGGACAATTCAATTTGATTCAAATTTTATTTATACGATTCTAAACATTAAATGAAAACTCATTAGAAGTTAAATCTAATATATTAAAGGTAAATGTAACCTAATAAGAAATTAAATTAAACTCAATACATTAAAAAATTAAATCGAAATCATAAAAGAATGGATGAATTTTATGTTATATGATAAAAGTATAAAGATTGAAGAGTTAAGACTCAAAGTCAAGATGTATAGCAAAAGAAAATTTTGTGACATAGTATTGGGCAAAATGACCACAAATACTATTAGAATAGTAAAAGTTATCAAAAATGCATAGTGCATATTGAAACTTGTCCCTTATTTTATAGTAATGATAGCAACTTCTTTTGATTGTAGAACATAGTAAATTTTTGTAAAGTGGCAACCCTTTTGGAATGTCGGCAGTTATTCTTATTGAAATCGATCTCTATATAAAGAGAGGGATGAAATGCAAAGGACTAAATTAGAAGTTCAGTTAATCAATTACTAATTCATTTCTTTCTTCCTACATTTATGCCAATTTGTCAATTTGTATTCTTGCTTTTCTCCCTAAATCCTTTAAATTTACATAGTATCAGTCTTAAACTGTGGGAGAGAAAAGATAATTGACCGTGGATAATGACAAAAAAAAAAATCAATTCTCCTTTCCCATTATTCCTCAATTTGTCAAAGAATCCCGGAGTCATTTTAGTTCGTGTCTCTGCAACGGGGAGAATTCTCTTACTTGATCCCAAAGCCATGCGGAATGCTCTTCAAGTCAAGAGTAAATTGACATTGGTTGATGGTTTGATGGAGAAACCGGAGAAGAATACTCTGGAGTATGAGATGTGATCTTGTAATGCTATTGCAGTTGCATGGATGTCCAACTGTGAAGAAAAGACTCAATAAGAGTATTGCCTATCCTTGTGGAAGTGAATTAGGAGTATTCCTCCCAAAGTTACATTCTTCGAGTCCATCAGAATAAGGCCATCATCACCACTTTAAGACAAGAGATGATGACAATGACATATTGTAACTCCAAGCTAAAGGAGTTGTGGGATGAGTCAAAGAACTACTCCAATGTCCCTATGGATACGAAGCTGCTACTAAGTATGCTAAGGAATGTGAGATGAAGAAGCTGCATAAATCTTTTATGCGTTTAAACATAGTTGCATCATAGGCTGCTTTGTCCTATGAAGGTGAATTCCCTGCATCAGATGATTGAGAATGAATCCCAAATGAACCGTTGGTTGTTTGGAACAAGAAAAGGTGAAATCACACAGTTTAGTCATCAGCCATCTGGTGGTCAGTCTCCTTTCTTATATCTATCCATTGCCTAGAATGCCTATGCATTTGAATCACTAGAAGGAGAGGAAGGTAAGCACATTTCATTTGGAAAGAACAACTATAGAGTAAAAGTGCTTTCTGGTTTATTTTTTACCTTACTCGCTCCTCGAGTCACTACACTTCCATCTAATATCCTAGTCTACGTCAAATACATATTCAACTAATATCCAATTTTCGAAGAAAAAAAGATAATCAAGCATTGCCTATCCATTAATTCGAACGAACCATCACACTCTAGAGATTGTGAATCCCTTACCGAGCTAAGAAAAGAAATTCACTTTCGAGAACATTAAAAACAAGATTCGTTAGTTCTGCATCAGAGTCACTTTGGTAGCCTGTTTACAAGCCCTTAACTTCTTGGAGGTGTGATGACAAATTTTATTCGACCTTACAAAATTGCTTGTTTTTATTTGATTTATGGAAAATTTTGCTATTTTTGGTCCAATCACTGAATTAAAACTATACTGAATAAATAAAATTCTTTGTTAAATATTTTGTATTTTTTATATGAACTTTATGACTCTATACAATTCACAATACGGACCTTGATTTGACAATCTTGTATATTAGATACATGATTAAAGTTTCATGTAGAGTTGACCATCCAGGAACTCGATATATTGAAGTAAAAAATTAAGCATAAAAAAA
The DNA here is from genome assembly GCA_024364735.1 of Boesenbergia rotunda. Lineage (NCBI taxonomy): Eukaryota > Viridiplantae > Streptophyta > Magnoliopsida > Zingiberales > Zingiberaceae > Boesenbergia > Boesenbergia rotunda. The sequence goes on along the minus strand of JAGFNQ010003083.1, from coordinate 431,888 downwards.
CAGATAATCTTTAGAGATATATTGTTGTTTTAAAGTGATCAAAGTTTCAACTTGTTTAAGGCACTACCATTAGATAATCGATATCTGGAGTTGGTTTGTACTCCGAAACAACCACTGTGGCTGAGCCTTCAACAAGAGTCTGAGCTTGAGTTGGAATTTGGAGACCACTTTCTTCAGATGACCCAGATGAAAATAAACCATCTCTCTGTTCAATTCTCCAATTATCTCCATCATCATTATCTCCTTTACTAAAACCACAGTGTCCCTATACCGTCAAACAAAGAGGAGAAAAAGGTCCAGTTAGTAAACCATTAGTGAATGGCAAAAAAAAAAAATCCATTTTTTTTTACTTAAGAATATGAAAGGATAGACATGTTCGACTTAAGAGGTATAAATGTATATATTCAAGCAACATTTGGAGAAGAGTTATAAACCATCTTTTATAAATCAAAGTTAATGTTGCACCACAAAGAAAAAAATATTTTACCATGTGAATCCATTAACAGAATAATAATCCACCATTGACCCTCCTCCATTACATGCTTCCAACAGTCAGTCTATCTTAATGTAAAAAAGAGGACTGGGCCAATTAACTTATAAATGTTATTCAAATTTTTCATCCATTTAAATAAATAAGGATCAACAATTTAACAAGCATAACTAACAAATATCAGTACCAATATCTGAAGAATAGTAGTTCATTCCCTGGGATAGCTAGAATGCTGGGCCAGCTTGGTCCAGCAAGAAGCTTCCCAGCAGCGCCTGACAAAAGCTGGCTCAACTACTACCAAGCAGACTTAAAAGCCTATTTATGAAGTTTCTTCCAGTGGAAACTTGTTTACATGTCAGTTGCAACAAGTTGGCTATAGATTTTGTCACCTTGGGAGAATTCTAGAACCTAAAGTATGCCTTAAAGTGTGTATAGTGACTGTGGGATACCAAATTGTTTGTAGAGAGGAGGATTTTCTTCTCAAGGGGAGAGCTTGTGTTGCCCAGAGAGGACTTGAGGTGAGTTTTTCCATTGATGTTGAGAGAAAAAAGTATTAAGGGAGGGTTTAGAGAGCTCTCATATTATATAGACATAATTTCTCTCGAATGGAGTAAGCTTGGACAACGGCAGGAAGATTCTGTCAGGAAGTTCATAGTGGATGTAATTCTGCATTCTAAATGCACTAAATTTGGATCTACAAAGCGCGGTTTGGCATGTACTCTATTGGGGTCGATGGTACGAGAACAACCCAAATCAGTTTATCAAACAGATTTTCCTAGATAACATATCCCGAGGACGATGAATTCATCTAGAAGTAAAACAATTTTCGATTCGCGAGCTAAGAGATTACGATATTTCTTCCAGGGCGGAGAGCTCCATATGAAAGATGCGACCTTTCAATTCCAAACGACGAAGAATCAAGAGATACACGGACGGACGGCTTGGAAAACATAGGGATTCGAGAAGAACCGCCCAATCCGCCGAGTCCGGGGGTGGTCGCCGGCGGAGGCAGACAAATACCCGGGTTCGGAACCTTGAAGATGAAACCCAAGGGAGGGGAAGACGAAACCATCGCTCCTCCTCCTCCTCCTCCGTTCGCCAATCCTCAACCCAAAGCCGACCTCGCACTGTCGCCTCTGGGCTCGCTCGCGAGAGGAGAGGCTCGAGAAGCGAAGTGATAGGCGTGGTGTGGTCAAGGAGAAGAAGAGCTCCGCACGGATCTTTCCTATTCTTCTGTTCTTCATCGGCTATATATCTGCGCACGAATCATAAAGCAGCAGGATGCAATTGAAAATATAATTTTTTTTTTTACTTTACACCTTTTGGGTTTCGAACATACTAAAAGGTCCCTTAAAAATAAGATTTCTGTTGCATGTACACATGATTCGAGAGATCGTATTCGTAGGTCGCTCGTCTGCGAATTTGGTTATTCATGTATAACAAATGCTAGATAATTTTACATGATTCAAAGTTGATAGGGTATTTTGTTGAGGCGTAACCGTCCTTGGTCGAGCCACCTTATGACTTACCTAGGCTATAGCTCTAGGGTCCCATGAGATGGACTGATAGTTAGTATATGAGTGTGCAACATAAGGTCTGAGAGTCAAAACCTAGCAAAGTCAATGTGTCCACCTTCCCCACGCACTAGCCACAGCATCCGGGTTAGTAGTCCCCATGATTTACCCTTCGTGTTGACCCTAGGACGGGTTGGTGGGGGCACTGGGGCGAGCGAATCGCCTTTTGCCAACATGGCTATAGCCCGAGGGCTCGACGCCAACGATGACAGGACCAGTGGAGTTTTCTACGGGAAAAAAATGTGATGATCCTATTCTCAAGCTTACGCTCGAGTGATCCTGAAACAGGAACCAGAAGGAGGTCAGAAGCAAAGACAGGGGGTTTCGACATAGACACTTCGACGTTCAAGTCAGTCAAAGTGAAGTAGAATGTAAGAATAAAATGAAAATTCAACATCTTTGTACCGTGGAGGACCTCTATATATATGCACATTCGATGACCTCTACCATCAAGATGACATCAGTTGTAACAGAGATGTTACATTAACGATTTTCTTATAAGAGATTAGATTAATTAATAGTAAGGAGAATATCCGACCAGAGCAACGATTCAATCCATCACGAGCATTAACTTCAATCCATCAGGAAATGGTTGTTTGTCAGTTATATTAACTGATCGCCACGTGCAACGAGTGCTCCGTTGTACCGTGGTCCCGCTGTTGTATCCTGAGAGACAGACGCCCATTGGAGCCTCGAAGCACTGCCGGAGGAGGACAAATCTGTTTCAAAGAAACTACGTAACGCATGCCTCAACAACTCTCCAATTTCGGTTCAGGTAGACCGGTTCGGGAGACCCTAGTTGGGAGACATCCGACTACTGCCGGGAAACCTGGTGGGAGATTTTGCTCGGGAATTCCAGCTCGGGAATTCTGCTCGGGAGATTGCAATATGCATAAAAGGCAGCTCGGGCCATTCAACAGCTAAGTTGAAATTATTTTTTGTAATTTCAATTGTAAACTTCCGAAAAGGAATATATCCTCCAACAAAAAGATATCAATTAAGCCTATATAAACAAGATATTCTATTTTCAATTTTTTTTTCAATATGACCAATCCATTTAATCTTTCTTATGACATTGTTGATTGAAGATATATTTTAATAACTTTAATTTGTTATGATCTTTAAAGAGAGGGAAATGTGTGTATGGAAGAACATAATGTGTTGATGGAAGAATATAATGTGTTGAGATCAATGTGAAACGATAGTTGTTATGACCTATAAAGTGATTCATGCAAAAGCAAAAAAAATTCAAACAGAGATTGAAACTAAGCTTCATAAAGTACGATATGATCAAAAGCGCATACGAGAGAAAAGAAGAAAGCATTTATAAATCACCATTATTTTGCAATCGATGTGAAGGACAACAAACTAGTGTGAGTAAGAGAATGAGAATGGGGCAGGGAGAGTGACATATATATACTAACTAGTTCTAGACAATATAAAGACAATAAGCATTTGTAAAAGAATGCATCTAAATTGAAAAAAGTTAATTCGTAGTGTGAGATAGATGTAACTTTACGAGGGATCGATCTATCAGGAGAATATCTTATTAGAAGTAAAAAAAAATACTCACAAACAACCATTCAATCCATCAAAGAGAATACCAATGCAAAAGTTGGACAGAGCAAACGGAAACTTACCAAATAGAAGATGGATTGAAGAGGCAGCTCTCGTTGGCCATGTAGGAGACTAACACCCTTAAAGAGGAGAGTTTGCGGCAAAATCAAGGTGATGAGGATGGGAGGATCGGCTTGGATAAAAGTTTGCCAAATAAGAAATTCTAAACCTAACTAACTATTAATTTTGGGCCCCTCTAACAAGTGGGCATGGGGCGAGCGTCTCCTGGACATCACCCCATGTCCAAGCCTGTTAATTAGGACGAAGATCTAAAATTGTTTTGAACACTCTTCAGGCAAAAAATAATACAAAGGCTTAGTTCGAGAAAATTATTTTTTTATTATTAGTGGTATGTTAGTTATTGACGCATTTTGTTTGTAGTCAGTCCCTACGGGATGGACTGATTACTAGCGCGTACGGTGTTCCCACCTTGAGGTATGGGGGGTCAAAATCTAACAAAGTTAGTGTGCCCCTCCTCCACACGCGCTAGTCATAGCATTCAGGCTAATAGCCTCCATAATTTACCTCTTCTATATTGGACTTGAGACGGGTCGACGGGGGCATTGGGGCGAGCAAATTACCTTTTGCCACCATCGATATTAAAGTTTACATATTCGATAATGGTTTTATGTAGAAAAATCACCGACGATATTCAACATATATACCCAAGTATTACCAATTTAAAATAAGAGTTAAATGATTTTAATACACAAGATGGTGGAGACAATTAAGAGGATTAGAACCGGTCGAGAGTATCAGTTATGCGCTAGTTACTCTGAAGATCGGATAAAGAATGGAAAGAAATTCAGGCTGAAGAATTATCCTCGGGGGAAGGGAAGAGAAAGGTGAGGAAACCCCGATAAAAAAAGGAAACGGCAGGAGAGGATGGGAGGGAAGGGAATCTTTCAGAGGAAGACCACCGAAGGAAGAAATCGACGAGAGGAGACGTCGGGGAGGCAATCGTCGTTGGCGTGCCGTGCAACTAGTGGCACCAGTTTCAGTGGTAGAATTGAATTTTTCCCATGGTCCAAAAGGATGCATCTCGGATTGGGACGCGGGAGGAGGAAGAGAAAAAAGAGGATTTTGTGAGGTAGGAGGAGAAGGAGGAGCTATGCCGCCTGCTCTCCTTCGAAAGCGATGGCAGCATCGTCGGGGATGTCAGTCTTCGGGAATGGTTTGACCAGTCGGGGCGGGCTCTGGAGCTCCTCGAGTGCTTGCATGTGTTTCGGTAGATTCTGGAGGCGGTGGGAGTGGCACACAAGCAGGGCATCATCGTCGGCAATGTGCAGCCCTCTTGTTTCGTGATGTCGCATTCTATCCATGTCTCGTTCATTGAGTCTGCTTCTTGCTCCACATCTGGCCTCGGTGGGTCGTCTTCCTTCACTCAAGACGAGGGTATTGAGGCAATTCCCAAGGGTCCCTCCTCCACTTCCCCGCTTAGGGATGCCGACGACAATCAGAAAGAAAACCTTCTCGATGAAATCGATCTTGCTCATGGAGTTATGTTGGTACAACAACCCAAAGGTAGCTGACGACACTCCCACCACTTTTGCTTCTGACGTTTTCCGATTTGGCATCCTCCTGCTCGAGGTTGTGGCACTACTTGCATGTTGCTTCTCTACTCATTCGCTTCTCGATCGAGCTCAGCGCTCCTTTTGTGTAGTTATTCTATGCCTCTTTTTTGTCGGACGGGATCCTCTATCCCAGAAGATCCCTGTCTCGCCTGTCCCATACTCACCGACGATCGCCGGCGAGTCATCTGATCGACGATCGGACACTACTGATAATTTTTTATCGTTGTCCCGAATCAAACGATATCTTGGGATAACGATGACTCAATCAAAATCGCCACATTACAATCTCGACGGATTCGACGGTGAATACGACGAGATCGTCATTGCGGCGATACCTGATGGGTTCATCGTACCCCCAGGGTATAACATTGTTTGGGGCGGCGGCCGCAGGCCGCCGATGGTGTCCGATCGATGATCAGACGACTCGTCGGCCATCGTTGGCGAGTGAGACAAAGGGATAGGGATCCTCTGTGGGATAGAGGATCCCACCTCCTTTTTGTATAGTTGTTCTGTGCTTTCGACTCATTGCAGGAGAAACACGGTCGGGTTTATGGGGAGCATGGCGTCGAAATGGTTCAAGAGGAGGGCGATCATGAAGAAAGGATGAGAGGCTAGAACTGTTGCGAGAAGTCAAATCCTCCAGTGAGAAATTGAGATCTTGAGGTTGCACTCTTGCGGGGTGGAGGAAATGGTCTCGCCTTTTGCTTCTCGTCTGTCCTCTCGCTTTCTCCCAATTTAGAGGGGATAAAAATGATGCAAAAAATGATGGTATGAGTTTTTACCAAAGAGCACATGTGAGTTTTCGAATTGATCAATCCACAGTACTTTGATATTAACCAAAGAGCGTACTCAATTATATATTTTTCTCATTTTACCCTTTCTGACAAAATCAACTTTTTCTCTCTTTTTTTCCCTCTTCTCTCATCTCTTTCCCATAATGTTTAATGTTTAATTAAGTGCCTCAGACTCAACTTGGGCTTGATTCTTTCGATAATATTTAATATATCTAGAGAAGTCGAAATAAGCAATTGATGACACCATTAGAATCTTTGCAGCCTCATAAATGCATAGAAACCAAAATGGGTCCAATCGGACTTGTATAGGTCAATTAGTGGGTTTCGGTCAAAACCCACTGATCGACTTAGATGTTGGGGTTGCAAGGTGCAAACATAGTCCCACATCGAAAACACATGGGAAAGATCATAGACTTATAAGGAAAAAAGATATCTCCATTGGCATGAGACCTTTTGGGAGAGCCCAAGAGCAAAACCATGAGGGCTTAGGCCCAAAGTGGACAATATCATACCATTGTGGAGATATCTAAATTCCTTTTGGTCCTAACAATTGATATCAGAGTCAGGTCACTCTTCACCGGACTAACTGCCGGAAGAAGCATGAGCTAGAGCCATGATCCAGATCTAACCATGTGGGTTAAGTCTTAAATAAAGGATGTGTGAACTCCCGTGTCTTGATCAAGATGACCAGACACCAGGCAGAGAAGCCTTAGTTGTAGCTAGGCAGTGAAGTCCTAATAGGTCGGGTGAACCGAGGGGCAGAAAGTCATGGTGGGTTAAGGATCAGACATCAAACGGAAAGGGTTTCCGCTTGAGGGGGGTTTGTGGTCCTTTGTTTGAGGGGGGGATTGTTGGGGTTGCAAGGTTGCAAACATAGTCCCACTTCAAAAACACATGGGAAATATCATAGACTTATAAGGAAAAAATATATCTCCATTGACATAAGGCCTTTTGGAAGAGCCCAAGAGCAAAACCATAAGGGCTTAGGCCCAAAGTAGATAATATCATACCATTGTGGAGATATCTAAATTCCTTTTGGTCCTAACATTAGAGACCTCAGATTTCAACTATTTTAGGTCTTGTGGATTTATGAGGTTTCAAGAAATACAACGATGTTATTTATTACTTATTTTGGCTTCTCTAGATGCGTTAAAATATTATCGAAAGAATCAAACTAACGTTAGGCCTGATATAGTGCATATCATGCCCAGGTTGGCCTGATATGAAACAATATCAGGCCTATGCACCATATTAGGCTCACGGTTTTTATTATGGCCAAGACACTTAGATAAACATTAAATATTATGGGGCCTATGTTATATATGCATGAATGTAAAAAAAAAGAAGGGAAAGAGAAAAGAGAAGAAGAGAGAAGGTTGATTTTGTTAGGAGGAGTAAAATGAGAAAAAAATATAATTGAGTATACTCTTTGATAATATCAAAGTAATATATATATTTTGGTAATTTAAAAATTTACGTACGTTCTTTGATAAAATGTTGCAAAAATAATCAATTGATGGACATGTAATCCGTCCATAGGTTATTTTTTTTATAGGTAAACGAAAGAAGGATCTTGACTCTCATGCAATCCATCCATTTTTTAATCCACGCTTCGAAATAAACAAAGCATTAATCTTTTATTTATTCGAAGTGGATTGAAGAGGGAAAGAAAGTAAATAAGGGAAGAGAATCCCTCAGAGACCGAATGAAAAACATAAAAGGAAAGAAGGTCGCATGGGGCGGTCGTCACCTCGTGCTTGCCACAAGCAACGGGGGCACCGCGAGGAGGCTGTGTAGGGCCGCCCATTGCTCACTACGAATGCAAAGAAGCGGTTGGATATTTGATTCTTAAAAAGGATTAAATATTATTTTATAAAGAAAAATTGAGGTGTCATTAATTAATAAAAGTCAAAATTAATTTCAAAAACGAAATTTACATTTCGCGTAGATGAATCTAGACTATTAGTTTGCTCAAAATTGATTACGGGTGAATGAAAAATTAATTATTTAAAGTTAGTAAAATAAATTGACATAGAAGGAAGTAGATAGGGAAATTTCCACATCTGAAATTTCCAAAAGAGTTTGCCTCTTATATGTGTTCATGTGTTAATGGAGTTAAAAAAGAAAACACATGTAGTATCTTCTCACAAACGAGCAGGTGCTCGTACCTGCGAGACCGTCATACACACAATGGGCGTTTTGTTGGCGCACTTTGTACTTTTTAAATTTATGTTTTAGGTGATGTGATTGTGCCTATGTGGCACTCAGGTAGGATGAGAGAGATGACTGGACTGTTGACTGGGCAAACGAATGGAAACCATTGGATCGAAGATGGGTGCTGCATCGCAAGTGACGCGATCTGGAGCGTTGATCACGAAGAGCTGCAATCTGACCGTTGCTAATAAGACTTGATCTGAAGCGTTAGATCAAATCTGACGACTAAGATCAAAGGGAGATATGAAGGGTTACAATCATCCAGATCTGATAGATGAGATCAAAGGGTTATCTAAAGGGTTACAACCCTCCAGATCGAACGATCCAGATTAATCCTAAACCAAAGGTCATACCCACTCATCAAAGGGTACCTCACCTCATTCCTTATATAAATAGAGTCCCCTAAATGATGGATTCATTCATTCAATCATCAAAGTCATTAGTATTTATCCCATCTTGTGTATCGAGAGTCCAAAAAGTCTACGAGAAGATTCGTTGGTCTCGAAATTTATAGTGTTGATATTTCGAGACATCGTCGTTGTATCTTGGGAAACAAATTGCAGCTATCCGTGAGCACCGGTAGCGGAGCAATATCGTTTTACGAAAATAGTGTCCAACACTAGCCTCGACGAAGTCATATCAGTTTGCATCCTCCTGGTAGCAACCCTGAAATCGACTCCCAACAATCGTAAAATAATATTGTGTAAACTGATACGACATTAATCAACGACGTTCCGACCGCCATTCCGCACGGAGAGAAGCCAGAGAAATTCAAAGGAGCTGACTTCAAACGATGGGAGCAAAAGATTTTGTTCTATCTGACAACGATAAACCTCGTACGATTTTTGCATGAAGACCCACCAGCCACTAAGGAAGGTGATGCCAACAGCAAGGCTGCATATGATGCATGGTCGTATGGAGATTTCCTGTGTCGCAACTATGTTCTCAACACATTAGACGACACGTTGTATAACTTGTATAGTCCGATGGAGACGACAAAATCTCTATGAGAATCACTAGAAAAGAAATACAAAACCGAAAACGTCGGATTAAAAAAATTCATCGTCGGCCGATTTTTGGATTTCAAGATGGTGGATTCTACGAGCGTAACATCTCAAGTCCAAGACATGCAATTGATACTGCATGATCTGGATGTCGAAGGCATGAAGCTGAACAAGTCGTTCAAAGTAGCCGCGGTAATCGAGAAACTCCCTCTGTCGTGGAAGAATTTCAAAAATTACCTCAAGCACAAGCCAAAGGAGATGAGACTTGAAGACCTGATCCTGAGGCTACGAATAGAGGAGGATAATCGAAAGTTATCTGACTTTAAAGGAACGAAGCGGGGCTATCAACGAGATGTCCAATATGGTTGAGCCAAACGCCAAGAAGCCGAAGCAATTCAAGAAGAAGGTTCAAGGCAAAAAATTCAAGGGCTCGTGCTATAACTACTGAAAGTCAGGACACCTGTCCAAAGATTGTAGACGCCCAAAGAAACCAACTAAGAGTTAGAAAGATGTTGCGAACCATGTCACAACTTCTGATAACAGGCTCCCTGATTTATCGGAACTGGATCTCACTGCAGTCGTGTTTGAAGCCAACATGGTGGTGGACAACCCGAAACAATGGTGGATCGATACTATAGCAACACATCACATCTGTTCTGATAAGACGATGTTCTCCAAGTATACGCCAATAAGTGAAAGAAAGCTCTATATGGGCAATTCCACTACATCGCCGATTGTCGGACTCGGAAAAGTTATCCTGAAGATGACATCTGGGAAGGAGCTAACACTCATTGATTTGCTCCACATTTCTAACATCAGAAAAAACTTAGTTTCTAGATCAGCACTTGTTAAGGCCGACTTTAGACTAGTGTTCCAGTTAAACAACTTTGTACTTACGACGAATGATATCTTCGTAGGTAAGGGATATTTAGAATAGAGTCTGTTCAAAATGGTTGTAATGACTGTACACCGTGAATTTGATGGTAATAAAATAAAAGCTTCCAGCTATGTTGTTGAGTGCTTTAATTTATGGCATATCGACTTAGACATGTTAATAATAATACTCTGAAATGTCTCGTCAAATTAAATTTATTACCAAACACCAATGTTGACGAACGCACAAATGTGCAGTGTGTGTGGAAGCAAAGACGACGAGACTACCTTTTCATACGGGCGAAAGGTTAACAACTCCTCTAGAATTGATACATAGTGATTTATATGACTTAAAATTCATGCAAACTAGAGGAGGTAAAAAGTATTTTATTACTTTTATCGATGACTGCACGAGGTTTTGTTATGTCTTTCTTTTAAGAAGTAAAGATGAAGCCTTGAAGACTTTTATAACCCATAAAACAGAAGTTGAGAATCAACTTGATAAATTAATTAGAATAATTCGCAGCGATAAAGGTGGAGAATATGGTGCACCGTTTGATAAGCTTTGTTCATAATCTGGTATTATCCATCAGACAACGACGCCATACTCACCTCAATCAAATAGTGTTCTCAAATGTAAAACTCGGATACTAAAGGGAATGATGAATGCCTTGTTGATAAATTCAGGCTTACTCTAGAACTTGTGGCGGGAAGCTATATTATCGATAAATCACATTTTCAATAAAATCACTTATAAGAAAAATGATATAATGGCATATGAACTATGGAAAGGCTGCGAGCTATCATACAAATACTTGAAAGTGTGGGGGTGCTTGGCAAAGGTCGAAGTACCCAAACCAAAGTAAGTAAAGATCGAACCTAAAACGCTCGATGCGATATTTGTCGGATATGCGCATAACAGTAGTGTATATTGTTTCATAGTTCACAAGTTAGACATTTCTGATATTTATGTGGGAACAACCACAGAATCTCAAAATATAATATTCATAATTTGAAAATGTATTCCCAAATAAGAAGGGAAACATTCAAATTGATTACAACGGAAGTTCTAACAAACATAACGTTCTTGAACTTAGTTGTCGAAAAAAGACTATTGACGATCAAAGCTCAGAGCCACGTCGGAGCAAACGGGCTAGAGTTGAGAAATCATTCGGGTTGGACTTCATGACTTTTATGTCTGAAATGGATCCAGGAACATTAAGTGAAGCTCTCTCTAGTCCCGACGCCCCATTATGGCAAAAGACTGTCAATAATAAAATCGAGTTCATCATGAATAATCAAACTTGGGAATTAGTTGACCTTCCTACTAGTATTAAACCATTAGGTTGTAAGTGGATACTAAAACGCAAGTATAAAGCTGATGAATCGATTGACAAGTATAAGGTCAGCCTTGTAGCCAAAGGGTTCAAGCAAAAGGAAGGCCTTGACTAGTTCGATACCTACTTACCTGTGACAAAGATTACGTCCATACGAGTGATGATAGCCATCGCAGCACTGTATGACCTTGAAATACATCAAATAATGTTAAGATTGCATTCATAAATGGTTGTTGGAGCAATATAGGTACCTTAGGTTTTGATGTTTGGGCAAAAGTTTAAGTTTGGATTAGTGTTGTATTTAATATGCATAGTGTGTATGCAAGATACATGTACAACAAAGGAGCAAAGTCCAAATGACATCTTGGCAATGGAAGAACCAACAACAAGGACCGAGGCCGAAGGAAGCTCTAGAAGGCAAGGCGTGAAGGATGGAGAGACATCCGAGGGACGCAAGGCTGATAGAGGAGGCTAGAAGGCTAGGTCTAGGTTGGTCGGGCGAGAACGAGTGCTTAGGGACTATACTCGGGGTTGAAACCCTAGGTTTAGGGTTTGGGCAGTCGACTACTGCATGTAGCAGTCGACTGGTGTTGGGCACAGAAAAATCAGTCGACTGATCTTCTGTGCAGTCGACTGGTGTTGGATGAAATTCGAACGTTGGGTTGCAACATTCAAATCCAAGTGGACCAGTCGACCGGTGTTAGCACCAGTCGACTGGTAACGACTGTTTCAGGGTCGAGCTCTATTTAAGAGAGCTCGATTTGGTTAAGCAAAGGTTGACGAAATAAGCTTGGGTAAAGCTTATTAGTAGTCTACAAGTGCTCAGGCGTTATGGCAAGGTTGTTGCAAGGTTTCTCTACCCACAAGAAGTGATGCTAGCTAGCTGGAGGCTTTCCGGGGAGTCATCCACCGATGGACCAGGATTGTCCACCTTATGGATAGTCGTAGAGTAGGAGTATTATCTCCGAATCACGTAAAGGTTTGGTGTTAGCATTGTTTTAGGTTGTAGTTTAAGTTTCCGCTTGTGCTTGCTAACACGTGTAGGAAGAAGCCGACGAATCAAGTAGGTGATCGGCTATTCACCCCTCTAGTCGTACACATCAGTCCCAACAATGGTGAGTTAGAAGAAGAAATTTATATAGAGCAACCCAAGGGGTTCGTAGCTCTAAGAAAAGAGGAAAAGGTGTGTCGACTTATTAAGTCGTTATACGGACTTAAACAAACACCTAAACAAAGTTACGAACAATTTGACAAAGTAATGATGTCAAATGAATTCAAAATAAATTAATGTGACAAATGTATTTATTTTAAAACCACACCTGAAGGTCATGTAATTGTCTGTCTATACGTAGACGACATGCTTATAATGGGCAGTAATCATGAGATAATCATGAGTACAAAGAGAATGTTGACCAATAATTTCGATATGCAATATATGGGTCGAGCAGATGTTATATTGAGAATTAAAATTCTCAGGACATTTGATGGGATAGTTCTAACACAATCCCACCATGTAGAGTTGGTATTGAAAAGGTTCAATGCATACGATTTCTCTACAGTGAAAACACCTATGGATCTAAGTCAACACTTAGTGAAAAACCATGGTGAGCCCATATCGCAATTAAAATATTCTCGGATAATAGGCAGTTTGATGTATCTCACAAACTGCACATGTCCGGATATTGCTTGTGCAGTCAATAAGCTGAGTCATTTTATGAGTAATATAAACGATACCCATTGGAAAGCACTGATGCGAGTTCTTAGGTATTTGAAATATACTATGAACTATAAATTATATTACGGAAGATACCCCGCTATCTTAGAGAGATACTGTGATGCTAATTGGATATCAGATACAAAAGACTCCAAATCCACTAGTGGATATGTATTCACAATCGGTGGGGAAGCGGTGTCTTGGAAGTCTACTAAGCAAATGTGCATTGCTCGGCCAACTATGGAATCCGAGTTTATAGCGCTAGATAAAGCAGCTGAGGATTCTAAATGGTTGCGAAATTTTTTAGAAGATATTCCGAGCTGGACGAAACCTGTGTCCGCTGTACTATACACTGTGATAGTCAATCGGTGATTGGAAGGACACAAAGTAGTATATATAATGGTAAGTCACGACATATACATCGTAGACACAATACCATTAGGCAGTTGATCTCGAATGGAGTGATTGCAATCGAATATGTTAAGTCCAAAGATAATTTGGCAGATCCTCTTACGAAGGGGCTAAGTCGAGATCAAGTATACTGTTCATCAAGATGAATGAGATTAAAATCTATAATTGAAACGACTGTAGCGGTAACCCAACCTTGTTGACTGGAGATCCCAAGATCTTGGTTCAATGGGACAACGAAATTACAGAAGTTGTGTTACAACACATGAGATATATTATCTCTATCCCAATCCCAGGATGAACATGTGATGTCCTACCACATGTAGTGAGGTTAAGCTTATGCTTTTAATGACTTTTATACCTTTATAGGGTGAGTATGGTAAGATACTCTTGATAGAAGTGTCACCTATGTGAGTGTGAAGACAGGTCGCTTCAATGAAACACTCATGAATCTAAGATGGTGTCCATGTTCAAAACGGAACTAACCATGAGATCCAAAAGTAGGTGAGATAAGTCTCTGTGTGGATGTTATTGTCTTAGGATACACAAATAGCTGAGCAGTTCAAGATATCACTTTCACTGCGTAGCTTAGTATGCTCGAAAGCATTCTACTACGGAAGGTTCAAAGTCACAAGCTACCTCTCCCGATGCATTGACTTATCGATTGGACTCTTGTAAAGTGTCAGCATGCATACATGCATTAATTTCCATTCATGTGGGACATTATTGGATATTTGGTTTTTAAAAAAGACAAAATACGATTTTGCAAAGGAAAATCGAGGTGTCATCAATCAATGAAAGTCAGAATTGACTTCAAAAATAAAATCTATGTTTCGCAAGATGAATCTAGACTATTAATTTACTCAAAATCGATTACGGGTTAATGAGAAATTAATTGTTTAAAGTTAGCAAAAAAAATTGACATAGAAGAAAGTAGATGGGGAATAATCCCACATCTGAAATTGCTAAAGGAGTTTGCCTCCTTATATGTGTTCCTGTGTTAATGGAGTTAAAAAAGAAAAACATAGGTGATCTCTTCTCATAGTCGAGCAGGTGCTTGCATCTACGAGCCCGCCACACGCGCATGCGCGTATGTGCACAATGGACACTTTGTTAGCGCACTTTGCACTTCGCGACGTCACGAGGAGATGAAATTTATGCTGCAGGTGATGTGGCAGTGCCTACGTGACACTCGGGGTGACATGGCATGTGACGTGGTCGTGCTTACTTGGCACTCGGGTAGGAGGGGAGAGATGATTGGACTGCTGACTGAGCAAACGAATGACAACTGTTGGATCGAAGATGAGTGCTGGATCTTAAGTGACGCGATCTGGAGCGTTGATCGTGATGAGCCGCAATCTGATCGTTGGTAATAAGACTTGATCTAAAGCGTCGAATCAAATCTAACGACTAAGATCAAAGGGAGATCTGAAGGGTTACAACCATCCAAATCTGATGGATGAGATCAAAGGGCTATCTGAAGGGTTATAACCCTCCAAATCGAACGGTCTAGATTAATCCTAAACTAAAGGTCACACTCACTCACCAAAGGGTATCTCACCTCTTTCCTTGTATAAATAGAGACCCCTAGATCAAAGGACTAGCCACTGATGGATGCACGACCAGACAGCCAGGGCGCGGTCAACCTTGCGAGCACAGTGTGAGGTTGCGGTCGGCTTTAGGAGCACAACACGTGGTAATGGCCGACCTCACAAGCATAGCGTGAAGCTATGGTCGGCCTCTCCAGCACAATGGGAGGTTGGCGCAGTCTCACCGAGGTTAAAGGGGAGAAGAAAAAGGAGGGGAGAAGTTTACCTCATACCAGAGAATAGAGAGCATGCTAGAGCGAAGAGATCATGTCGAAGAGAGGAGACATCGGAGAAGAGGGATCGAAGAGGAGAGAAGAAGGGGGAGAGAAGAAATTCATGATCGGGAGCCCTAACTATCCTAAATTAGAGATGAAAATTTAATTCCATCACTAATTAGATAGATTAACTATGTATTTTCATAATTGATTGGTCGACCAATATTATGATAGAATATTAATTTTATCGCTAAATTAATGATCAACATAATATTCAATAGTTAGTTAACGATGAATATTGAATTTCATTATTAAAATAATTTGTTGTTGTTATTATTATTATTATTATTATTAGCCGAGCCACAGGCCAAGTGAATCTGAAATACTTGGACATCAGGACATACAAAATACTAAGTATGTCAAATTGAAGAACTCGAATCCCCTAATTTAGGTGTCTAAGTCGCATTACGCGACGGCTGATTTCTTCAGGGAGATTAGAGTGCTAAGGATGTCGAACACTCGGGCTCCATATACGGATACTTGGAATGTCGAACACTTAAAAAAAATAAAATAAATGATGAATTAAATAATATTTAATCTGGAAGATTGGTTCAATTATATGAAAGTTTTTTTTATTAATCGTTAGAATAAATTGAAAAGTATCCATAATGAAAAACATCCTATAATTATGTCTTATTTGAAAAAATAATTCCAATAAATATGTAGTAGCTGGAATCGAACCGTGAATTCCAAGTTGATAATTTGACACCTTTCAGTTACACCATAGTGTTAGAGTTTGGTGACCCAAATTCTGGTTAATCCGTTAATATTTATTAGATGTTTTCTTATTAATATGTTAATTAACAGATTCTTTATAAATCTATTAATTAACAGTTTCGTTATTAATTTTTATTTGACTAAGTATTCTAAGGTCCCTATAAATTGTGTATCTCATAGATAAGTTGTACAGATCAATGAATAAAGTTATTTGGTTACCTCTTCTTTCTTTCTCTCTACCTCTCTCCTCTCTCTACTTCTCTTTACTTTATTATATGAGAGTTGCCGTTTTTCCGTCATAATTTTGTTTCAAGTGGTATCAGAGCCAGGTTGGATGTCAACCGGGATTAATGACAACGACAAGTATGAAGGAAAAATCCGCTGTTGCACTATGGCTAAAATTGGAGCAGTTGTGCATGACAGAGAAGTCTGGTGAGGTTGATGTTGCCGAAAATCACAGTAATGGTGAACTTCTCGTTGCCTCTGATGCTGATTTGAAGCAGAGTGAGAAATGGATTCTTGATTCTGGCTGTACGTTTCATATGTGTCCCAATCGGGATTGGTTTTCAACATATGAAACGGTTTCGAGTGGTGCCGTTTTGATGGGCAATAATGCATCCTGCAGAATTGCTGGTATTGGTACGGTCAGAATTAAGATGTTTGATGGTGCCATTCGGACACTTGGTGATGTGAGGCACGTCCCTGATTTGAAAAGAAATCTGATCTCTTTGAGTATTCTTGATTTTAAAGGGTACAAGTACACTGGTGAAGGTGGAGCTATGAAGATCAGTAAAGGGTCTCTTGTTGTGATGAAGGGACAAAGAAGAACCGCCGGTTTATATATTCTGCAGGGATTCACAGTAATAGGTGATGTTACCGTCGCAAAGTCGTCTATGTCTGATTCTGATGTTACAAGACTTTGGCATATGCGTTTAGGTCATATGAGTGAGAATGACATGGTTGAATTGAGCAAGAGAGGACTTCTTGATGGTCAAAGTATTACAAACCTAAAGTTCTGCAAACACTGTGTTTTTGGCAAACAGAAAAGAGTCAAGTTCTCAGTTGGCATTCATAACACAAAGGGTATATTAGACTACATTCATTCTGATTTGTGGGGGTCTTCTAAAGTACCATCTAAAGGTGGTGCTCTCTATATGTTAACTATTATTGATGATTTCTCAAGAAAAGTTTGGACATTCTTTTTAAGACATAAGAGTAATGTTTTTACTACCTTTAAGGAGTGGAAGGTCATGATTGAGAAGCAGACAGGGAGGAAATTAAAGCATCTTCGAACTGATAACGGATTAGAGTTTTGTTCTGGTGAGTTTAATGCCTTATGCAGAGCTGAAGGTATTGTGAGGCATCATACAGTTAGGTATACTCCTCAACAAAATGGTGTAGCAGAAAGGATGAATAGAACTTTAATGGAGAAAGTGCGTTGTATGCTTCTTAATGCTGGGCTACCGAAGTTTTTCTGGGCAGAAGCCGCTGCTTATGCCTGTTATCTTGTAAATCGCTCTCCATCAATTGCTATTGAAAGGAAAACTGTACAAGAGGTATGGTCTGATACTCTTGCTAGTTATTCTAATTTGAGAATTTTTGGATGCCCTGCGTATGCTCATGTAGATAATGGAAAGTTGGAGTCTCGTTCGGTGAAGTGCATATTTATAGGCTTTAGACAAGGAGTGAAGGGATACAAACTTTGGTGTCCAGAGACCGGGAAAGTCATCATCAGTAGAGATGTTATTTTTGACGAGACTAGCATGCTTCAGGGGTCTCCATCTAAAACTCTTTCTGAGGAAGATAAGCAGAAGACAAGCACACAGGTGGAGATTGAGATTAAGTCGATATCTACAGAGACTACTCCAGAGCCTATTCTAGATGTTGTGGATGGAATGAGCTTATCACAAGCACCTTCACAATATTCCATTGCAAAAAATAGGCCTCGGAGAAAAATTAGATGCCCTAAGAGATATGCAGAGGCTGATTTGGTCGCTTATGCTTTAAACGTGGCTGAGGAGATTGATTCCGGTGAAGAACCTGAGACGTATTCAGAAGCAATTAGCTGCAATAATTCTGGTAAGTGGATAATTGCTATACAGGAGGAGATGGAGTCACTTGGTAAGAACGACACATGAGACTTGGTGAAATTACCTAAGGGTAAGAAAGCTGTTCGCTGCAAGTGGATATTTAAAAGAAAGGAGGGAGTACCGGAAGTTGAAGAAGCCAGGTATAAAGCCAGACTAGTTGTTAAAGGTTTCAGTCAGATTCCAGGAGTAGACTTCACTGATGTATTTTCCCCAGTTGTAAAGCATAGTACGATTCGAGCTTTCCTTGGTATTGTGGTCATGCATGACTTAGAGTTGCAGCAGCTGGATGTGAAGACAACATTCTTACATGGGGTACTTGAGGAAGAAATCTATATGTAACAACTAGAAGGTTTTAAAGTCATAGGAAAAGAGGATTATGTATGCTTGCTGAAAAAGTCCCTTTATGGTTTGAAGCAGTCACCTAGGCAATGGTATAAAAGGTTTGATTCGTTTATGATCACTCATGATTTCAGAAGAAGCAGCTATGACAGTTGTGCCTACTTTAAGAAAACTGATGATGGGTCATTTATTTATCTGCTCTTATATGCTGATGATATATTGATTGCGGCCAATAATAAGGAAGAGATAAGAAAGGTCAAAGCCCAACTAAGTAAAGAATTTGAGATGAAAGATTTGGGAGTTGCAAAGAAAATACTTGGGATGGAGATTCTGAGAGACAGAAAGGCAGGTAAATTATACCTAAGTCAAAAAGGGTATATTGAGAAAGTACTTCATCGGTTTAACATGCATTCTGCCAAGTCTGTTAGTACTCCATTAGCTACACACTTTAGACTTTCAGCTGATTTATGTCCGCAGTCAGATGATGAGGTTGATTATATGTCACGAGTTCCATATTCTAGTGCAGTGGGATCTCTCATGTATGTTATGGTTTGTACACGCCCAGATTTATTACATGCAATGAGTATAGTTAGTAGATACATGACAAATCCTGGTAAAGAGCATTGGAAGGCAGTTCAGTGGATTTTCAGATACTTACGAGGGACTTCTGATATTTGTTTGCATTTTGGGAGAAATAGAGATGCAATTATTGGATATGTTGATTCTGACTTTGCAGGTGACCTTGATAAAAGAAGATCACTTACGGGGTACGTGTTCACTGTTGGTGGTTGTGCTATCAGTTGGAAAGCTACTTTGCAGAATACAGTTGCATTGTCCACTACAGAGGCTGAGTATATGGCTATTACGGAAGCTTGTAAGGAAGCTATTTGGTTAAAAGGACTTTTCAGTGAGCATAGCGAAGACTTGCAGATTACTACAGTCTTTTGTGATAGTCAGAGTGTCATTTTCCTCACGAAGGATCAGATGTTTCATGAGAGGACAAAACACATTGATGTGAGGTATCATTTTATACGTGATGTTATTGCTCGTGGTGATATTATTGTTAGGAAAGTCAGTACTCATGATAATCCTGCTGATATGATGACTAAGACACTCCCTATAGACAAGTTTAAACATTGCTTGGACTTGATTGGTGCTAGATGCTGAGATGTACCTGTGGGGGTTTTGTGGAAGAGGTGGAGAATGTTCTTTTGAAAATTTATGGAATTCGCGTCAAGGTGGAGATTGTTAGAGTTTGGTGACCCAAATTCTGTTTAATCCGTTAATATTTATTAGATGTTTTCTTATTAATATGTTAATTAACAGATTTTTTATAAATCTGTTAATTAACAGTTTCGTTATTAATTTTTATTTGACTAAGTATTCTAAGGTCCCTATAAATTGTGTATCTCATAGATAAGTTGGACAGATAATTTGACACCTTTCAGTTACACCATAGTCCCAAAAACACAATATGGAAGCCGAACTAAAAAAAAATGATAAACTAAATAGCAGTTGAATCTATGGCGACCGAATCGATCCCACGGAAGTTTTCCACTGATCTCTAGTATAAATTAGGAAGCGCTCGCAACAGACATTTTAGAAATTAAACATCCTATAGTTACACACCTCATTTTAAGTAAATAATAATGGGACTTTAATCTTATTAGCGACAAATGACGATTCACTAGCCCTCAACACCCCACCAATCTGTTTCAAAGTTAATACGGAGGAGATAAATCATGTGGGCTATTAGCCCTAACAGTGATTAGCGCATAAGGAAAGATAAACACATGCTTCGCTAGGATTTGAGCTCAAACCTCAATATCTCATACACTAATCATTCGCCTATCTCGTGAGGATGAAATCACGTTCACAAGTAATGCTAATCTTTGTTTTTTAAAACCGCTTTAATTTTATTATCCTTAACAATTTTTAAGATATCCTATTTTTAAGGAAAAAAAATCAAAAGAGAGTCTTGTATTTCAAAAAATATTATCCTAGCCGTTTTGACTAAATTTGTTTAAAAGCTTTAAAATTACTACGTAATTATAATTAATAGTATTTTAATATTAGTCAAACTTATTTTAATATTAATCAAACTTATTTTAATATTAATTAAAATTACTTTAAACTTGATCGATTCTATTGAAGTAATTTTGATAAAAACATAATATTAAAAAGTTGATCAAAAATATTTATAGCAATTTTGGTCAGAGTACTTGTCTGTCTTATAATTCTAACAATTTTATGGAGCAATTGGAGTAATTTTTGCTAAATTTATTATAATAAAATGTTTTTGAAATATAGGATGCATTTTTAATATTTAAAAAATGAGGTATTCTTTTTAATAATAATGAAAAATGAGATATTTTCCTCATCTTCCTCTACGTGTTCATATTGCAATACTTTATACCAGTAACTTATCCCAAATAGTAAATACGAAGGCATGTATTATCTTATATTTCGAATTCGAATCCTTTTAATAACCAACATAAAGAAAAAAAAGTCCTCAAAAGGCTTGTTGACTGTGATATTATCTAGACAGTGAACGCTCTTAATAACTAGTAGAATCGTGTCTTTAAAAATTTCTTACGGGGTTTCTGAATATGAGACTGTTTCGACGGTGGGCAGTTACTATAAAAAGTTTACCCAAACAGTTTTAGCCTCCGGGGCTATGATGCAACGGTAGGGCGACTAGTCGCTATCCCAGGCATCCGCGGTTCGATCTTCAGCTACGACCTATTTATAAGGATTTTTTTCCAAATGAGACGTGAACCCTGGAACGCTGAGCTTCTAGACCGTCTATCATGAGTACTTTTTGATTTACTCTGGTTGCCGATGAAAAATTTCCGTTAGATCGAATTCATCGTCGGAGATTGAAAAAATATTATTAATCATTATTTTTTATATTGGAAGAACAAACAAAAGAATTACATAATTTTTCATTGGTTTGACTATTTTCCATCATGGGCCCACGTGGATGGGTACTTTGAGAATGGGTCAACTTTTTACTAGAAGATAAAAGCTGACCGTTTCAGAAAAATTATATCCCATCTAATCACAGTCCGGGTAGAGATTGGTAAATAGGTTCAGGTGTGGAGATTAATCAGTACAGCATTGACGAGAGTCATGTCATCCGACTTAACACGTTCCTTACGTTCACCGGAGGTCTACG